>JAZGTK010009845.1:0-16891 GCA_036877625.1 Ambastaia sidthimunki | reverse complement strand
CTCTGATTTACTTTGCTCTGAGATGTAACAGCGAGCGGAGAGCGCCTCTGGGATACGGATTTTCCGCTCAGTCTCATTTGACAACATTTAGCGTTTGGGCTGATGGTGTGACGGCCGGTCTCTGGATCAAATATTGGACATCTCTGTTCTCCAGCAGGAAGAGCGGAGAAATACACTCTCACTTTGCCAGACGTGTATATTTTCCGAAGGCTAACAGGCTCGCTCTGAAGCCCCTTTGAAACTACTCTTGAAAGTAGTCAAGTTCACCTCGTCTCATTGAAACAGGAGGGGGCCTAGACGGGCAGGTTCCTCGTCGCAGGTGTCCTGGGAACACAGAGGGACTTTGAAACAGCATTTAGCACTTTACGAACCTTCTAACCCGCCTTTTACCGCCTAATGTCCATTTTCCAGTCATTTTCAAGTGATTTCCTGGTTTTCTAGAGATGGGGGGAGACTGATTGACCAGACCTCTGAGCATATTCACATGTCGCTGAAAAGAACGAACATCCCTGGTCTCATGCTGAGACACATTTAAAAGTTCCATTCGGTCTGAGACATGGAGGAAATTCTACTTAACAGAATCAAACTGCAGTGTTTTGCTGAGGGTTAAATGTGGAAAACGGTACACAGGAGACAGAGAAAACAGCATGTGAAACTTAACACGCCTCCTTAATAGGTAGCAGCGATGAGGAAATAGCTTTACATTCGTGCAGAACACGTACATTTGAAGAGTTGGTTATGAAAAACATTTAAAAGTGTGTTAAAAGTGGAAAGACAGCAAAACTTTTCTCTTACTGTGATAAACACAGGTCTGTGAGGGACTATTAGATTAATAGTGTGGATCTGATGTGGTATCCTGTTCTAATTTTAGGGAATTAGTCTCCATTAAAAAAAATGAGTTTATCAGTCAGATACTTAATGTAAAATTTTGATTAAATTAAGTCATGTAAACAAAGGACCAGAAAAGCATGTCTGAGTGCAACAGTAGTAGGAACTGTTTGGTAAGAAAATCTGTATTAAACAACACAAAGGAAAAGTTTGTTTATTATGGTTCACAGATTGATGCGATATTATACGATAACTAATGTGTGGTCACAGGTTTGTGCGTACTGACTAGTCTGCTACTAGTAACTACAGAACATGGCATCCACTTAGAACACCCTAGCCACCACATAGCAACACCCTAACAACCAAATGAAAACATATTAAGCTACCTCCTAATGATGCCTAGCTAGCATTGTGTTAAGAGTTTTTTGGAACATTCAAATGTAGTTTGTAATTAGTGTATCATAATGATAAAGGGAAACAGACAATATGCTAAATACGAGGTTCTTAGGAAAATCCAGATTGAAAGTCTTAGCAGCCCCACACTGTTGTGTGTCTTTAATGGATGTATATCTGAGTGTATTTACTCCCCTGAGATCCGACAGAGAGCACATCCACTTATCAGGGTTATTACTGGGACACACACACACACACACAAAGACGAGTGTGACAGAGATAAGGAGGTAAACGCTCTCTCTCAATCACCTTCAGTGGCTGAGGGTTTTACTCAGAGCATCAGTGCTTAGCTGTTGGCTTTCATCAGGTCTGGATCATCTCCCTCAATCCAGGGTCAAACAGCACATGTTTGGCTTCTGTTGAGTTACGATCCTTGACCTGTTCGAGATCTATGAGTATCCTGTCCACACACACACACACACACACACGTACAATCTTCTCTCTCTCTCGCAAAAGCAGAGCTGTTAGGATTATGTCTGTAATTATTTCTAATCTCTGTCACTCCTGTGATGGGATAATCCCACATTAGTGGGACACCTTTAAGAGCATTTCACACTGTTTTCATTGGCTGAATCCAGATTAAATGTGTCTGTGTCACAGGGAAAAGCTCAGATGGGTGTCATTCCACGGTCGTCCCGGTAACCCTGTATTTGTCAGCTACATCATTGATTATCAATATTTCATTACAGCGCACAGATATTACCCTGACCCCATCTGAACCTCACTAACAGAGAAAGAGAGAAAGTGGGAGAGAAAGAGAGAGAGAAACAAATAAGATTTTTGTCCAATACTTTACTGTTTTCTGTTGTGATGAAATGACAAACATTTATATAGAGCAAGAAAATCACAGAGAAGCAGAATTTATGTGCAAAGCTACAATTCATCTTTAGGAATATTTTGGGTGTATGTTATGATCTGTGGACAATATCTGTGCCATGTTGAATAACACAGACAATCATTTGACTTATCCCTCAGTTTTTAAAAACAAACAAACAAAAATCATGTTTACAATAAATCACTTATACAATGGATTATGCAGGGTGTATACACTACAAGTAGAAATGTTAAGCTTGTATTGTTAAAGTACCTGTATTATTTTTTCTGTCCAAAATTGTGTGTTGTTTAAGCTGTATAATATAACTGATAAATGTTTAGTTTAATTATCAGTGATCAGTGGCTTTAATATATAAGAATAAGGTTCTGATATAATGTTTACACAAGTTTATAAAACAATTTAAAGTAAATCACATTGGTCTCGTGTTAACACATATAATGTAATATAAATGTGATTTTACTTTGTGGTTTAGTGCATTTTGGTGCAATGCATTATTTCATAAACTTCCAATATGTTACTGGAAACATGACTTGTGGTTGTTTTTACAAACTGAAGGCTGCTTATTTTGTGGTAAGCAATTGAGTTTACCTATAACTTTAACTCCACACCACACATCAGTGTAAACAGCACTGGGTGGATATGCACTTCCTGTTTAGTCTTCCTCATCTGTTCTTCATCAGGTAACATCAGCCAACAGAAACATCACCTTTCAACACCTGAAAACCAGTGAGACACTGTCAAAATAATCAAAATTTACTCAAAACAAGAAAAATCTCGGCAGTAGAAGATATTTATTTAAAAACCCTTAATTATTTCTAATCTGTTTATTTAGCTCCTTTATAATATTAAACAAGCTTCACTTTATATTTTCAGTTTAGGAAAAAAAAAGTGTTTTTCTACATAACTTTGCTAGTTACATGATTAAATAATACAATAATTTAAATTAAATGTTCATTGTATTTTTTGATAAGCAGTCATATAAAAAACTGGAGAATGTACAGTTGGCTGGTCATTATTGCAAAACTCCTTTGTGTTTCATTGCGCTGGGGTTTATTTTGATTTAATCACTGGTTGAAAGTGAATCATGTCTTAGTTTCTTGGATTATTCTGAATTTTCATAAATATAAAGGAGTTTCAGACCTCCCTGCCTGCTACCACCTCTTTACGTACAGCATTTTAAACAAGACACACACATGCAGATTGGGCCCCACCTCTCAACGGGCCCTATTGCCGTCTTGAGCAAACGATGATTATGCCAGCCTCTAATTAAAGCTTAGAGTCAGTGGTACGTCCAGCCTTGAAGTCCAAATGACCAAACGTGAACCACCGCACCCCCTCCACAGCAACACACCCCGGCAACCAGCCGGCGCAGTTACCCAGCCCCCAGCCTGCTGCTTTGCGGGAGCAGCCGGAATCAAGGTTGATCAAAAGCGGGCGAGAGGGTGTTCGGGAAGGCGGAGAGCAGTCTGGGAGGGGGTGGGCATGGGGGATAACAGGCCGGGCGGGAAAGCGACGACGCCTTGTGGTTCCTGACCGCGGTCGGTCTCTGATGGTCACAGTCGGGGCTGTCGGTAGGGGTGACTGTAACCACGGGTTCCAGCTCTAGATCTGCAGTCACCATCAAAGAATGAGACGACCCTGCCGAGAGAGGCCAGAATAACAAGCATCAGTACGATTATCATGATGAGACAGGAGAGTAGAGACTCAGAGAGGACACACACAGGGGCAGAGTGACATGTAGTGTGTGTGTGTGTTCTTGTTTTTCTACCATTGTCCCGACAAGAATAGTGAAAGTCACAGCCAGTGGTCCCTATGAGGAAAATTGGTTATTAAAAAATACTAAATGATGCTTATTTATAAAAAATAAAAATGCTATAAGATTTCTGTGAGGGTTAGGTTTAAGGGTATGGGGAAGGAATATAGAGTTTGTACAGTCATTATGTCTATGGAAAGTCCCTAATGTTTGTGTGTGACTTGTAAGAAACAAATGAAAGACATTCAGTTTTTTTTCAGCATAAAGGATTAGTTTACCTAAAAATGAAAGTTTATCTGAAAAAAAGAATGTACTCACCCTGATTGTTATTCCAAACTCAGCTTGTTTGAGTGATGTTTTGATAGTAGTACCTACTGTTTCTGTTTTATTAAACTTGTCTGGAACAGACTTTAAAACTTCTACTGTTTTATATGTTTACAACTATAATTTAAAAGTGAAACTTTTTAGAGAGTGACTGTCTTATGAAATGAATGTTTATTACTTTAAACTAATAATAAACTAAATAAACTGCATTAAACTAAATAATACAAATGTTTTATAGACTCTTAGTAAGTTTGTATGTATCGTGTGTGAGATTGTGTGTTCTCACTACAGCATTCAAAGCCCCCAGAGGTGAACTCACAGCGGGAGGATGAGGAGGATGATCTAGGGTAAAGGCCCCTCTGAGACGACTGGAATCCAGAAGCGCTGCTCGGGCCCCTGCAGACCCCAGGTACAAGACCTCTGCATTCCCCTCAGAAGCTGTAATGAGTTTTATCGCATTCTTAAGCTGCCCAGTCGGGCTCTGGAGCTGGCGATCACAGTGGCCCCAGACGCCCCACTGATGAGAGGGGAACAGATCCAGCATGGCCCCCCAGAGCTCTCCACAGGGGCCCAGAGGACCACCACCTGAAAGATGCACAATTTGAACTCTTTAGCGCATCAATCGGTTTACAGAGTCTCTACAGGCCATCCTCCTCAATCACTCCTTCTCCATCTTTTCATTTCAGTTCTCACTCTTCCTCTGTCCTTTTATCTCCAACATATCTTCGTCGTCCTATTGTTGTTGCATCTCTGGTCTCTGCTCTGATTTTTACTTTGCTTTGCCCTGATTTGTAGAGTGAAAACGAATGAACGAATTCATCTGAGACCTCATTGCTGCTCTTCACCCTCAGTAAGACCCATTTCTAAATTTGAAGTTATATAATTGGCCCTCAAACCTGGTTATGTAACATACAACAATGCAGACATGCAGAAACCAGGAACGGACGAGATGAGGGCACAGTGAGGTAGCCAATAAGAATCACAGTCACGAACAAATCGCATTTTCTTTCTACTAAAACGCCCCTGACTCACACACTTAGCACAGTTCTCATCAAACTCGGCCAGCTTCATCCATATTTCACACTTCCTTGTAGTTTCAAGCACTTTCCTGCAATGCTTTGATCACTAAAGACAAAAGTCATCATATCTGTGCAAGCAGTTAGTAAGGTAACCCTCAGAGAGCAACTACAAGCGGTGAATTAAAGACCTGTCTCCATTAGACGCCCCGTCCATCTTACATGTTTTAAAACTAGGTTATGTAAGACTAAAACACTACGACAGCTTGCAAAATAATTTAATGCCTATTTAATGGTCACCTAAAATCAATTCAAAATGTTTTTTAACACTTCATGAAAGGTATGTAACTGTCAAAACATTAAAACAAGAGACGTGCACAAGAGTTGATTTTTAGGACTTTCCTGAACCAGTTCTGCAGTGACTTTTAACCATTTGATCACAAACTGATTTTTAATGTTTGTATGATGTTTACACAGGTGTAATTCAACACAACTATAAACAGGTTCCACTAATGTCCAACAGCCAGGAAGTGTCCAAATACTTTTAAAAAAACTAAAAAAATATTACACCTTTTTTATGTTCAAATGCAAATGCAAATGAATGTATGTGAATGAAATGTGAATACATTTGGGCCACTGCATATCAGAAACCTTCCAGAAAACTTCCAATAATAATAAGCTTCCATAATAGTATGGGGGAAAAAAAATATTTTTAAAACAACATACAAACAAAAAACAGGTAAAAATAACTAAATAAAATGTGACAATAATGCAAGTAAAAAATAACATGATTCAGAAATTTCCCCAATTCAAAGTTTTTAATGGAATGATTACTAGTTTGGTTGATATAAGTTTCAAAGCTGCTACCTATCAAAATTAAAAAAAGTGACAAAACACAGTCAAAGAAAAGCTGACGTGACCCATGTTAGCAGAGAAAATGAAGCTGCTGGCAGAGAAGAGAGTGGTTTATGGTTTTTGTCTGTGCAGTCAGTGTTTAAGTGAACACTTGACCTTCTGTCTGCCTGGAAGATCTGGAACATGTTATTGACTCCCATTTTCCCCCGAAACCCTGAGACCTGCATTTACCCCGTTAGTGCCTCTTCCAATAGTTTAGATCAGGTTTAAGGTTTAGTTTAACATCTCTTGCTGACATTTTAGCAATGGAAATACTTGCAAGTTTCAAAGTTGTTTTTTCTCAGCTTGAAATGTTAATGAGTTCTGAAAAAGGACCTTCACTGCAAACGCCACTCTGTGACTGTGTCAAAGCAATATCAAGAATTCATATAAACATATGGAATTTATGTATTAACACGTGCCAGATTTATTCTTGGCCACTTCCAGGGCAATAATCATTGTGAAGCTGTTCAACAAATCCTGTGTGTTGGCTTTCTGAAACAGAGAGAGAGAAATAGAGAGAGAGAGAGAGAGAGAGAGAGAGAGAGAGAGAGAGAGAAATAGAGAGAGAAAGTGTGAGAGAGAAAAACTTTTGTAATTCACAGCTTAAGAGTGCCACCCTGTGGACAACACTGATCATTTCCCATAAGAAGTTCTCTAGTTTAAAACAAGTAGATGGCATGTTTGTTTATTGTTTATTGTTACAGTTATTGATTAATATTGTTAAAGAAGAATTAAAGAAGAAATAATTTCTTCAACTATAAGCATGTAATGTAAAATAATGCTTACAGATCAGATAAACAACTTCTATTGTTTTACATTTATGTATTATTTCTTTTATTATATTAAAGTGTAATATTTATGTAATATAGCTAAAATCATTTAAAAATTGAATTCATCTAACCCTGGTAATCATTGATGGTAGAATTTTGAGAGGTTAATAACAGAGATTACAAATTAATTTACATTAATAATCACAAATTTAGGGAAAAGTCCAGCATCTTATGAGGTGTTCAGCTAAAATATAATTAAACAGAAGAGAGGACAGAGTTTAAACAAAACAACCATTCAATTCAAGATCAGATCAATCAAGTATAAACATAATTACCAGCACAGCAACTACAACAGCCCATGTTAAAACCGTTTGGCTGTTTCTTTTCGTGTGTTTATCTGTATTAACTAATTAGTTGATAAATTTACCTGCATTTTATAATTGATTAGTTAGTTTTGTGCTTAATTGTGGTGTAAAATGTTGTAAAAGGTGTAAATCTGTTGGAAAATAGGACAAATAAACCACCTGTAATATTTCTTCGTTTTATATTTTGTTCTGGTTCTGTTTGTGCCCGTATTCTGACTCTCACTTTCAATTGTTTTCTCTCCAGATGTGTTTTGTGTTTTTCTCCTCTGTGAGCCCTCGGGAGGACGGATTCCAGAAGACCGGCGTCTGAAGTCACATGTTGGGTTGAGCAAAAGCTTGTTTGGGTCAAATCTAAAGTGTCTGCGTGTATGAGCCTGGCAGAAGCGTGTAAAGATCACCTGCCTGCCTTTCTTAACTTAAAAAGTCCAAAATAAAAGCAACAGTGGAGCTGTTTAAATTAGTCTTTCCCCCGGTGGCTTCAAATCAAATAAAACACAACAGTTGGAGTCCAAACAAGTTAAAAGAACGTCCTTGTGGGTTTTATCCACTAAAGCTATAGCAACAAGAACAACCTTCTCAAAGGCTAAAATGTCCCAGTGGTGCAACACTCAATAAAGATTTGGCTACTTAAGAAGGTCGAAACAGCAAGCCATTTAAGGGCTTGACATGGACCCAGCTAGCACGCTGCTTTCTCCATCACTCATGGCGAGCTAATGCAATTCCTCGCCAATGTTCTTGCTGATCTGCGACTCTGATACGTTTAGGCTAATGTTAGATGCAAATGACACAGGGACAGATATAAATATAAATACATCTTCATCACCTGTGTTCTCTCCGTCCCAGATCCCTGGATACTCCGTTATTCACTTACACGCACGTTCACCTGCGAGAGATTGTGCCGGGTGATGTGTGGAGGTCTATCGATTGTTGGAGCAGAGGTTGAGACAACGAGAAGCGAGAGCTGAGCTTTGACCTACAGTATCACAATTTTTCCTCCTATGATGTTAAAGGTGATATGTTTCATGACTGCATGTTTTGTGATGAAATATTTTCTCGTCTATAGCAACTTAAAATGCAGAGACAGCTGTAAGTAAGGCCATACATAGGTAACACCCTCTGAAAAGTGTAAACACTGTGGCTTTGTGATGCTAGCAAAGCATTGCTTCGTTTGAGTATCAACCATGGCTCAACCAATGGTGTAAGTTTATGGTGGGACAACCTGTTTTTATTTTTCCATTTCCATTAAGTCTTTCTTTTTTTTAGATCTAAATGCACTCAGGTTTCAGATAACATGACTGCTTTCACACTTGATTGGACTATTAGTTATTTAAAAGAATTCCATCGCAGTAACGAATCATTACAAAGATTCATTTTTTATTTATTGGCCTATGGGCATAAAAAATGTCTGGGCCATTACCTGTCAATCCAGAAAATATTCACATATCAGTTTGGAGTTCAGAGCAACGGCCATTTCAGATTCTGACTGTAATTAAAGATGAAACGAGAAGAAAAACATTCAGCTCGCCCTTCACTCAACATCTGGCAGACACCGGTCTCACCTCACATTACCAAAGCCCACCTCAGTCAACTCTGAAGACTGTCAAAATGATTCAACATAAGCGAGCCCAACAGACTGAAGCTGGTTCGTCAGTTACAGTATGTGGACCTTGAGCCTCCAGAGAGCCAAACGCCGCTCTGGCCTCTTGGCTCTGTAGCTTGCAAGTTTTTAAAAGCACAACTACTGAGGTGAACTTTCTTTGAGAAAAAGAAAAACTCAGTCAGACTGCTGTGTGCCAGGCAGCCAAAATAAATTCTGACAAACCAGCATTTGAGCCAGCAAACACTGCAAACATTTGAGTGAATGGGTGCAAGAATTTCAATAATGGTTCTGATTCACCAGCCAGATTATTAGTGTTTTTGTATTTAGATTTAAAACCGATAGCCTGTCGAATTGGATGAGGAACGCATGAGAGGCGAGACACAATCTCAACACTTTCACTGAAAAGTTTTTTCACTCGAGTAGCTGTTTATCTCACATCATTTATTTCAGAACTTGGTATTAGACTTGCTAAATGTAAAAGAACAGAAACCATTTTTACTAACAAAACAATAATTGTTTTGTTTTTATTAAAATAGCAGGAGTTATAAATCTAGCATATTTTCCCTATATGCCTTATATTCTTTATCTCACAGTCTTTGTTATTTACAAGATTACATGAATACACCATTATCACTGTATTACATATATACAGTTCTCTAAAAGTATTTAGACATCTAAGCCCTCCTTAGAAGTACATGAATGCTATTAACATGATTTGTATTAATAAACAAAATATTGCAATTAAAATGGCACAAAAATAAACTATACATTAGTATATGTTCATATAGGTAATGTGATGCACTACATCTGCCATTACTCTGAAAGGACACCTGTGTGAACATGAGGGAGACTGATTTCATACATCCATTAAAAATCATCTCATCAGCTCTAGCATCATTTATTTGCACATTGGTTTAAAATTGCTATTAAATGCAATAGGCTTCAGTTCAAATATTTGTAGGGACCACTGCACTCTTTCCATCCGAAAGGTTCTTATAGATACAAAACTCTTATATAACGTCAGTCCCATATCTCTGCACTCTCATGTTCTACTTATTTAAATTCATCTCCACTATTAAATTTTCCTTTGTTTGAATCCTCTTCCATAACAGTCACAAATCCGCCAAACAAAGAGACAATTATTTCGCTCTTGTAGTGCCGGCCTCAACTTTTACAGCATTCTTTTTGAAGTCGCCCCGTAGACGCTTTTTTATTTTGTTTGTTTTGCGCTTTGAATGACAAGCTTTGTTTGCTGTTTGTCGACTCTGCATTTGAGGCTGTAGCACCACGATTACAAGCTTACATCAAAGTTCCTCTCTTCCTCTGCGTCCCTGCCCTGCCAGTTCCCACAGGAGCTGTCTGCGCTGACAGCCGCTGCGCCTTACATGCGACACCGCGCCCGTGTGTATGTGTGTGTGTGTATGTGTGTGTTTGCGTGTGCCTGTGTTCCTGCGTGCCTGCGCCAGAAAGAGAAGTGGCTCCTTCAGACTGAGGACTCTACAGGTTTTGCTTCATGGCCTTAAGCACTGAGGTTGTTCTCTTTGTTACGACTGCCATGCAGGAGGAGATAAAGTTGACGAGAAGCTTCCAGACCGACACGTTAATCTGGTCATCCCCAATCCTCTGGCTCCTGCAGCCCTGCTTCAAGTCATGTCGCTAAATCCCCCCATATCTCCCTCCCAGCCCTGCGGCTCTTGTGTGTGAACAATGGCCTCTTAGCGGGGCCTTGGACAGCCGCCCAGCATTGCCTCTGCCTCTCTGCCTTCTGCTTTTCTCTCTCTTTCACCCTCTTCTCCCTGTGACAATGAAAGCAGAGCATGCACGCACGCGCACTTCCTTTAGTTTCACAGCACCGCGTTGCGTAAAAAAGGCGCTAACTTGGTGGGCCCCTAATTTGCGTGTCTTGAATGTGTATTTTGGTGGAACAAAGTGAGGCGAGAACACAAGGCGAAGAGCTGGAGACGGAGCCCCTGAAACACAGAGACAGCCGGCGCGCTGTTAAGATTTCTGAAAAATACATCTAATAGCGCAACAACACGAACCAGATAGCGAATTATTTATGCGCCTAAAAACTTGCAAAGCACCTCTTCAATGAGACCCACTCCACAGTGCCCGACCGCAGCTCCACTTTGTCAGCCAAATACTTTTTTCTTTATCCGCAGTAGTAAAAGAGAGGTAAAGGATGACAAACGGGGCATGAGAGTGGCGTGTCTGCGATGCAGAGGGACAGTCGGGGGAATACAGTGTCATCTTCCCTGTCAAAAGCTCTCCTCAAATCTCATTTGAATGCTAATTATTTTGGTCAGTTTATAAACTATAGATCAACCCAATGTCTCCACTTCTCATCTATAGGTTCTTACGCCTGTCTGGATTCTGAAATATGGTCCCTGGAGAGAGAAAATCACCTTGCTTTCTAACATGTCCCCTGAATCGCCTTCTTTCATTATACAACACATGACCTATCAGATATTCTTGTTTCTACTGGTACTCAGGACTTGTTGGCAGCCATCAGTAAGAGACAAAAAAACACAAAGCTCGTTTTTTCTTTTCTCAGCCGCTGTTCAACACTCTGTTTTCCTCTGTCTGCCACTTGCTCTCTTTCTGTGCTTTTCCCCAATGGAGCAGCCCGATGTCTTAAGAACTCAAGATTCCTTTCATTTTTATTTAGGCTTGTTCTCTCTCTCTTTTCCTCTGAAATGAAAACACTGCATGAAGCGCTCAGAAAAGCAGCCGTTACAGACACACGACAACTAGATCATTGCCAGTATAATGCACAAAGCTTTCTACATCTACAGCTGTACTGTGTTTACTGCTCTGTCTTCTGTTTGTAGTGTAGTGAAATGTTAGACATTGTTCCACAACAAACATTTCAAAACAAGTACTGTGGTGTCACAACCTCATCAGGTTATAGTCCAAAGCAAAGCAAAAATAAAAAAAAGATTTTGTCAGAATTAGTCAACTGCACTATACAATGTAATATACTGCAGAATTTAAAATAGTATGCATGTATGGTGTGTTTTGAACAGCACTAGTGTTGTTGTTTTGTCTTGCTGGCATAGTTTTTGCAATTAAAAAGATATATTTTGCTTTATGTTTAGAATACCATTTTTCTTTTAATACAATAAGCTTGTGTTTACAGACATACTTCATTCGTGTTGTTTAAGCTTTATTTTTATAGAAAAGACAGTATATACGTTAATGTATATATGACAGTATATACTTTTCACTTTTACATATACAGTATATTAGTATAAGTTTTTGTAAGGGTTAAACTAATTTCACGTCTTTAAAAGATAAAAAAAGCCATTTATTATCATTGTTGTTGTAATTTTCAACTACACATTAAATCAAAGCTGCCGGATTTGCCTAAAATTAAAAGCTTCATTAAGTGTCTGAATAGCAGCTGTATTGTCGTTTGTAATCCGTGACCTTTCCAGTTTCTTCAACAGCCTGATAAAAAACGATGCGATTTTGCA
The DNA here is from genome assembly GCA_036877625.1 of Ambastaia sidthimunki. Classification (NCBI taxonomy): domain Eukaryota; kingdom Metazoa; phylum Chordata; class Actinopteri; order Cypriniformes; family Botiidae; genus Ambastaia; species Ambastaia sidthimunki. The sequence continues at coordinate 4,574 of JAZGTK010009845.1, read as the reverse complement.
TCAGTTGTTTACCGTCCTGTTTACAAAAGTATTCCAAATCAACTCCTATTGTTCGCCTCCTCAATGGGAGATCTCGTCTCCCAGAAGGAGCGTGCGAGGACGCCGTTCATTCAGCGGGATAAAAGTGAAACCTTTGCGTGCTTGCCGTGTCGCAGACCACAGAGAGACAAATCGAGGTCTGCAGCCGCGGCCGAAGCCAGGAGAGACTTCCAGCCGGTCTCCAGACGCCGTTATCGCTTTCTGCTGCTGCTCCATGCAGCCAGAGCACAACAAAAAGTCATTCTTTAGTTATTGTGCCCTCTAATTGTTGTCAAGGCTCGAGATAAGTGCACTACGTGATGGAGGATTTCAACACCTCCCTCAGAAGCGCGCACACACGCACGCACTATCATCAGCAACGTGTAGGAAGGGCGCGTGTGGCGCGGACCCTCTAAAAGCACTTGACTTTGTGCCATCAGAATTAGCGGCTTCTTTTCTTGTTGTTTTGATGGACAAATCGTGCGCTTTCATCCTTGCATACTTAAAGATGATACCGCAAACCGGCAGCCTGCGCTATTGTTCTAGGCAGCGTTTATTCAACGCTGCGCCGACTCTCTTTCATTCATTCGAGTCAAAAGGAGGGCCGCTCCTAATTTAAAGGCGTTTATTAAAATTCAGACTAGCCATTACACCGCAGAGCGCGGGGAGAAAGTGCGAAAGAAATGAACAAGCTGGTTAATCAAAAGTTAATTGTACAATTTTCATGTAGATGAGCACGGCATATACATGACTCCCCGCTCTGCGATTATTGAAATAAATAAACGAGGATTCTAGGAATGTGGTGGGACTCTGAGGCTGGTAAACAATCAGGCTGAGTTTAATTTGTGGTAAACAAAGTGATTATCCACCGGGGGTAAGAAAGGAGAGACTAAGGTTAAATGAAATTTGCAAATGTACAGATACAAGACGTTTTGTGTTGGAGTCGAGCAATTATAGAAGCAGTTTAATGAGGCAAGGTCTGGCGTCTGGGGAGCCGTTCTGACTTCAGACGACCTACAAGAAGTCACACTTCTGAGGAGCACATTAGAGCGAGAACTTCAGAGAAAACAGAACCGAGCACAAACGTGTGCTGAACAGTAGGTGCAGAACTAATTTTAAAGATGGACTAGTCGGTCTAAATGCAGACCTACATAATTGTTTTAATATAATGTTGGTTTAGGGCCATATACAGTAGACAACGATCAGACATTTTTTAAAGCTTGAGTTTGGCTCAAACAAAGCTGGATGGAGAATAACAGGATGCAGAGGTCTATAGGGACTTTATTTAACGTTTAACTACTGTATTTAAATAAAGAAACTTAACTGAAGCATGTGCACAAATAAAAGCAATATTAAAAACGTAAAGAGTCTGACAGTAATATAAGTAGAAATAAAATAATATAATAAGTATAATAATATAAGTAGAAATATATAATTGAAGGCAGTGGAGTTTTGTTTTGTACTAAAGCACAGCATGCTGTCAACACACACAAGAAATAAACTGTAGTAAAAAAAGCCATCTAAATAAACTTACCAAGTCAATTCTACTAATCTAGTCATACTGACTCGTCCCCAACGTGTGCATGCATGCATACATACATACACAAAACACCTGCATACACACATGCACGCACACACATAAGTTCTGCCTCATAATTAATTTTGTTTATTCAAGGCAATAAACTCCAGACTACCTGATTCTGCAAATTAAATCTCCTCTCATCTTAAGAGACGGCTTCATTTGTTTTTAACTGCATTTAAACACACAGACTTTGAACCGCGGCCCTATACTCCAGGCCCCCAATGCCCAGCTCTATTAGGGCACAGGCCCTCAGCTGGGGTTTGGCTGAAACCAATCCACATTTTCATTCTAACTTCCTGCAGTTTCTTATTCTCGTGTATGAAATCAGAACTGCACTTTGGAAAAAAAGGCATGCTGGTAAAAATTGAGAGTTAAAGTTGCCGTATCTCGAGTAAGCTGGAAGTAAAGAGCAGGTGCACCGGGTTCGACTAAAGTACTTGTGATTCCCATTGGTGGGGTTTAGTGGTTATTTACAGTTTTAGATTCTTGTTTAATAGCATGTTCTAAACCCTAAACTAAAGATGTCTAATGATAAACATAAAGGGAGAAAAGAAAAAGTAGATTAAAGGCAAAGTAGGTGATTCTTTTCCAAAAACATTTTTTATGATGGCAATCACTAAGTAAAGTGGTATAAATATTTTTATATGTTTATTTTTATTATTATTTTTATATGTTGTACATTCAGTCTGCAACATATAAGTGACAGGAAGTCCTACTTGCTATTGGAGGAGACATGGGTTTGGCGATTGCCCTGAAGCAAAGCTACTATAATTGCTACCCTCTCCATTATTGCCCACCCTAAAGAAAGTATAACTTACCCTACCTACCTTCCTCCAAAACACATGAATGGAAGATTGTCTGCACAGAGGTATGCAAATACTAGTTTGACAAGCAAAGGCATCCTGCCATTATATATATTTGCATTTAACTCAATAAAACAAACTGCAACTCACCTGCAATGTTTCAGGATAATTGTGGTGACGTATTGTAAACAAGGTATGTGTGTACCAGTCATTAAGACACGTTTGAATGATTTTTAGGCCGGAAGCCAAAGCACATTAATAAACGTATCAAATAAACAGCGACATCTGCTGAACGCAGCGCAAAACTACAGTTATGAGGTTTTATTTGTTTTTATGGAAGATAACGTTTGCTTGCGTTTTTGTTAAAATGCGATTTACTTTATACATATTATCCTTAAACCTATCATTATAATACTACTTTTACTACTATTATTATTTATATTATTATTAGCGAGAAAGATGACCTTGGTTTTAGACAAGTTTTGCTGCAGTATAGACAGAAAAGCTTTATTAAAATGTAATTCTGATCAATTCATTTGAAGACAAAATCGCCAGACCTATGACAACCACTACATATTATAACCAAACCAAACTCATTTACCATTATGTCTAAGGACTTGATGGGCGGTGAACTTGAATGCTCATATACAGGTCCTGCCAAAACCTGCAACAACAAACCTGTCCTCTAGATGGCACCAGATCGTATAATACCATGGTACTTGGATAATGATGAACATTGTTTTCTAATATACTTTAAAGAATATCATCTCATCACAATGATTGCTTTTGGTACTTTATACTTTGCGTTTAAAAATGCACAACAAAGATGCTTCATAATGCATTTGTTCATTTATTGTAAATCATTGGCCCTGTGCGAGGCAACAATCAGTCACGTGTGTGCTTTAAAAACATGTGCAGCCATCTCAGAATAACTACCAGGAAAACAGAGGCAGGGTCAAAAGTCATGAGATTTAAACACTCCTTCATTCTGGTATGTGCATTATCACCTCTTATGTAAAGTCTTGCTGATTTTACAATTGGTAAATATGTTTGTGCCTTTCTTAAGAACAATACATGATCTCAAATAATCTCACACAGTATCTTCATTTGATGAGAATATTTGCTGCTTTGAAACCAAATATTTGACAATGTTCAAATTTGCAATGACTGATGGGAACAATGTTGAATTAAAACAACAATATATTTTATGAAATTTAAGACAATAACTCTAAATAAATAAACTTGCATGAAACATTCACATAAATGTATAATCTTGCAGGTTGTCCTGTTTATAACAGTGCATAAATACACAAAACCTACGACTTTACAAATTCTACATGAGTCATTAAAAAAAGTAAATACAATTAGTTACAAACAGTAGAGCAAACAAAGACAAACACTACTTTACAATAATAACAGAAATCGGAATGATCTGTCGTAATAGAAACAATTTAAAATCAAAATAAAATAAACAATTTAGAGAAGACAAAACAATTTACAGTTTTTAAAACTTTAGTAGCCTTAGTATATTATATTACAGATAGATATTGTCTTTTAGTAACACTGAGAAGAAGTGCATAGCAAAATAGAGCAGAATTATCTTCCAGTCGCAGTGTAAAATCCTGATCGACTGGCGTGTAAAAAAGCTTCCAACAACTCAAACATTTAAGGCAGATTAAATTATTTAAAATTGGCATAGTCTGAGAAAATGTCGACAAAGTCCTGTACCACTCTGTAGCAGAAATCATACTGTTCCTGCAGAGAGAGAGAAAGAGACGAAAAGAAAAAACAATAAAATTACTCAGTGGTCAGATTATTGTATAAAGATATTTGGACATTATTATTTCTTACAAAACATTTTCTTTATTAAATTACTTTATTGAATCATAATAAAAGTCATTATAGATATATAAATTAATTCAAATCACCTTCAAACCATTTATGAAACTTTCTTTGTAAGACAAAGATGACAGTGGTGACTAATACCCCAGTTTTACTGTAGTAACTCTGGTACTTTTGCTGAAAGTGTGTTAAGTGATTCTGTGTGTACATGTGTAATGTGGATATGAAAGTGAACTGACCACCGTCTGAACCATGTGTGGCCGCTGCATTCGTAAACTCTTCACAGTCTGAAACACGTCCAGCAAACCTTCAGCTTTCACACGCTCCAG
>JAZGTK010009844.1:0-16894 GCA_036877625.1 Ambastaia sidthimunki | reverse complement strand
GTAGCAGAAAATCCTGCATCTACCTAAAAATATTTAAAGTATTATAAATATTGAAGTATATTTAAATACATATTTAAAGTAGTATAAATAGCATCTACCTTCTATTAACACTAAATAGCATTTTACACTGTAAAGTAGCAGTATTTTACACTGCAAACAGTATTTTACACTGCAAATAGCCGCTGCCTTTTTTTCCCGGGTGCTGTTGCCATGGTGAATCGTAATATCTGTGCACTATTCATCACGGATTTTTATAGTCGTGGTGCATGCGGTTAACTTGAGTCAACCTACTCAGAGTTGATTTAACCAACTAATTTCAACTGTTCTGAAACCGAAAACTCTGCGTTTCCAAACTCAGAGTAAGTCAACTCGGAGTTAAAGTTTAAACTCAGAGTTGGTTGAACCACCTTTCTGAAACGGGCCCAGTATGTCTTACAAATGTGTTTTCATCTATCAAAATGTTATATTTAAGCTTTTAATTGTACAGTGTTGCGACCAGTGAAGCAATTTTTTGAGTAACATGCTCCAGGCAAGTAACAAGACAGAAGGCTTAAATGCTGTAAATCATTATTTATTTTGTTTGATTATAGGGATTATGCTACTCAAGCAATTGTCTGAAATATGAAAACAACAACTGCAACAAAAACATAAACCTATGACTGCCTTCAAATTCTCAGATAGATATTACAATGTTCGTATTAGCTAGCGCTAGTTAGCATTAGCAATTGCTAGCTAGCATACGCTACCATGAACTAGTGAAATAAGTTGTCAAACACAAAGATATTTAGGCTTTTCAAGAAATCAATAGCACTTTCCTTTATGACAAAAATGTTAGATAGAACCTTATAATTCTAAGGTTTTTACCATACCGTCAAGCTCAACCAAGTCTCATTCCCTGTCTCATGGAACTGGGTTATAAATGTAACCTGACACATTTCTGCTACCCAATGCATCCGAACTGAGTTTTAGTTTAGATGCTTAGGATTTATCATGCATTCGCTTTATTTACATTCAGTAAAGGGAAATTTGACAAAATTTTAAGTATTTTTACACTTTAAATAATTATTACTTACAGGATTCAAGTAGTTGTGCAGACCCCTGTGTCTAAAGTAAAATAATTAAATATAATTACCAATATTACAAAATTATAGCACAATAGATGTAGTGCAGATCAGACCAGGTCATCCCAACTGGCAACTATCTCTATAAAAATGCCAGCACAACAGATGTGCACTGCCAAGGGATCATTTCCTCAAAGTTATTTATTCATTTCTCTTTAAAAGCCAATTAAACGCTTGGCTTAATCCATCTTTGCCATATCTCTGAAGACCTTTTCACAGGAGCTGCAGGAAAAAGGAGGCAAAGAGAGACATGACTATTTCCAGGTAAACAGAAGCACTGAGAAGCAGAAGAGAAAATGTGAGATGTATGTATGTGAATGCAATGAACGAACAATTAACATTTGTATTTGCTTTAACTAACACTAATAAATACTATTAAATTTTACAAATTTGTATAGTTTATTGTTAGTTCATGTACTGCATTAAGTAATGTTAACAAGTGGACCCTTATTGTAAAGTGTTACCAAATTTTGTAACCCTAAAGTTGTTTAAGTTGTGTTAAAATTGTGTTTCACTGTGTATAGCAACATATGTTGCTGCCTATGCATTATAAAAAAACAGTTGTCTGTGTAATTAAGCCCCCAGAATAGGGCAGCTGGCATCAGGTTTTCTTGTTAGGAGATCACAGTCCTCAGATCAAGCCTTCTATGCAGCTGAGTCTGAGAGGGCTTGCTGTCTCCTCTAGCTCTTTGCAAAGAAACACGGACTGCCACACTTACCTTCTGCTCCTAAATGTGAGCAGCATGCTTAAAATATAATTGTTTTCTATCACAAATATAGAATTTGTTTCCTCCCTGTAGTTGTATGAATTACTTACAAGAGGTGGATGCACTTTTTGGAGCTTCATAATCTTGAACACTATACACTGCCATGTTAAAACTTGGAAGAGCAGATGTACTTGTTACATTGCATGGTATGGAATTGTATTCTACTCTCAATCGGTTTGTCTTCATTTCATGGTATAATTTGTTATCTGATGTGAGATCAGATTTATGGCATTGGTAAAAAAAAAGTTTAGTAAGCAAAGTTTGTGTGGTAACGTTTGTAGTCCATCCTTCCTCATGGGAAAAAACATCTAGGCTATCCAAAATTGGCAGTAGGTTTAATTAGAGGCTAAATTAGTGGCTGGACTTGCTATCCGATGTCATCTTGTCACCTCCTCAACCTGCCTCCCAGGTGTTTTTCCATGTAGAAAAGGTGAAAATACATGTTATATTGTCCAGTTTTTTTCTTGAACAATGCGGTGAGTTTGTGGCTTTCTTTGGACATGGAGAAAGTATAGAAAGACATCCATTATCCAGTACATGGGGGCGGTAAGTATTAAGTGTTGCAGAACTGTGATCCTAAGCAGACAACTCCTACTGCGACACAGTCTAGGTCATGAATCATGGCCTTTAGCTGAGGATACCAGTGTACTGTGTCAGAAGTTGGTATCTCAGCCCTGGCATATTGTTGCATTTAGTTTTTAGTTTCACCTTCATCACTTCATTGAAAGACTATAACGAAACCTGTGGCTCTTTTCTCCACTATTTCTGTTACACCTGCACAGGTACATAGGGTGTATGCTAACCTCTTTCCTTTTAAAAAGTAAAAGACTCAAGTTAACAAGATATCTGCATGCTAAGTTCATGGCAATTTCACTTACATTTGCACCGTTGTTGAACGATGGCTGTGGTGTTGTCTTGTATGGTGAAGAAGTAAATGGTGGCACTTGGGATGTATGACAAGTCATCTACACTGAACTTTGAGGTTGTTGCATCATATTCTCAGTATCAGGTTTATTGTAGGAATCTCTGACATCCCAAGCCATAAAGTGATACTGCCTTGGGGGTGTTTCGGACCTCAATGACAGACAATGAGCTCTAGAGGCGATTGATATGGTTTGTCTGGCTTTTTCAACCAAGATTTTAGATTCTTTAAAAAATTATGCCCTGCCTGTGTAGCTTTCAGCTTAGTGCAAGCCTTAGCAGCAGCCATGCTAGCTGATGAGCTTCTTAATCTATTTGTCTATAGGTTATGTTTCTAATGCTTAACTTTGCTCTGTAGCTTCCTCAGCCTCCGTTGCTTTCTCTACCATCATGAATTGCTGATACCTTCTAGAAGTGCAAGTTTTTATGAACAAGGAATAAGGGAGGTAGAGCTGTCTTTTACAGCTGTACTGCTTGGTCTTGGTGTTGTTGAATAGTTTGTTTTTAAACTCAAACTTATAAAATTACCAGACATTTACAATCTAGATAGCATTGGGCAAAAATTTGTGTAGATAAATTATAAATATCTTAAATTAGTTTTCAGATGGTCAAAGCTTTCAATGCATATATTTGGGGAAATAAATGTTAATATGTACAGTAGATGTTTACTTAGAACACACAGATGTCAACAGACATTACAGAACTGTAATTCAAATTGTTTGTTCTTATAGAAAAAATATTGTAGTATACAAAAAAATCTTACTGAGATAAAATACTACTGAGCAGAAGTTCAGGAATATAGCTTAAATCAAAAGACAGAGAGACCCAAAAAGCAAAGAGGGAGAAATTTATTAAAAGTTATTAGCTATCACTGTTGACTATGGTGTTTACTATATACTAAATAATAAACTAAATACTAAACATTTATATTTACTTTTTCCATACTTTAACTATTTACTGCCAACAATTGGTCAAACAGTACTCTCCTTCCCACTAGATGTCGCAGTAACACCAGCAAATATCTCATCATCAGCATAAAGGTCCAGAGTTACTGTGAACTGTGACTGGTCATTTTTATATAACTGTGATGGACAGTCTCCTGATCGTTAACTGGATGATCACTGTACAGCTAAAAAGCCACACAAAGATTTCTTCCTGAAAGCTCTAAATAGGGGTTAGTGTATACGTAAAAATGAACAGCTCAGTATAGATGTATTTAGTTCATAAATATTCATGTAAATAACAACATGACAAAACTGAGGCGTTCATGATGGAAACATCATATTAAAGCAAAATCTGCCTTTTTTGCAACAACCAGTGCAAAAAGCAGTGTTGACATACAGTACAGTTAAGTATAGCACAATATTCTTAATATTTTTAATGTCTAGACGAGACGTGCAATCACTGTGCAGCGAGGACCTACCTAATAATCGATTTAAGCAGTTGCATAGGGACCCGTGGCCACTAGAGGACCCTATGCCATGTGTTTGCATGTTGGTCATGTCTTCTGTCAATTGTGTGTTAGCGTAAATTGTGCAGTGTTTAAAAATGAAAAGGTGGCACTCTGAGTCTGGCACAGAGAAGAGGAAAAAGAAAAAAGAAGATAAAAAAAGATCAAGAAAAGGGTGTTGAATTTTACCAAGTTTATAAAACATTCATTGAAAATAGTGATTGCTTCTTGTATTGTCTCTTATTGGTTTAAAGGAATACTCCACTTAAAAATGAAAAATATTCCTTCAGCCGAATGAAATCATATCTGTATAAAAAACTACACTGAACATGGCAGCACACAGGTTCCATGTCAATAACACTGAATCTCATTGGTTCTCCCGTTTCTCTAGACCTCAAAATACCAGGGCTGGTCCAGACTATGTGATTCACAGAAGAAACAACTGACAAACAATCCAAAAGCAAATCTGACAAAAGCCTAAAAATTAAAAAAAATATATATATAATTTGCATATATTTACCTATTAGATCTATCCGTTTGTTGTCAATTGTAATATATTTGCATATGAGCCAAAAAGTAAACTAAAACATTAGGGTGGGAGGTTAAAACATGCCCTACAAAATTAAAGATATTGTATATTATCATGTTGCCAACATGATATTTTTTCTGTACATCTTAACAATTTTTTGAGTTGTGGTCTGTCACTGTGTGTCATTGAAATTACAGTGTAGCCTTCTCAGTCTTATGGTTAGTCAGTTAGAATGACAGAGCACAGTCATTTCTCCAAGCCTGCAGAAATGCAGTTCATTCATTCACCCCCCCGACCTCCAGTTTATCATCTCAACAAAGAAGAGAAGTGTCAGGAATGAGAATGCTCAGACTGCAGATTAAACTTAACCTTTTTATGTTTTCCTTCTCAAAACCCTAGATCTCTCTCTTTCTTGAAGCATTTCTGCTGAAGAAAAATGGAAAAAGCCACTCTGGATTTCACCTGTTCCCCAGGTATCACATTTTTATAGCACATAACAATCACCTATCAGGGTTTATTGTCTGCTTGTTTTTATGTCTGCTTATTTTTACATAAGCAGACAATACATTTGATCAGTTTATGCCGTTTTGCTTTTCGCATAGCTTATCAGGATCAGATCATAAATGGATCAAGTATAAGATGGACTGCAATCTGATCTAAAGCACCTCAGGCTAAATGCATCTGTTTGTTGGAATCACATATGTAAACCCTATTCCTCCCAAACTGAACTTTATTGGCATATGTACATTTGGGAGCCTGCAATCCACAAAGAAGCAGTATATTCTATATATAGCACCAATAGTTGACTTTTGAACTCTACAGTATGTAATAATTATGGGAATTTTGCACTTATTACCACCACATGGTAATACATTTAGAATTGGCATATAAGTATTTATATTATTTTCATACCACTTCACAACTTTCTTTGTAGACAGAAACACACATGCACACAGAAGAACACAAATGTGCAGTAGGAGCAGGTCATCCTACCCTGCTCAATTCCTTCTGGTGTACTAAATGTACGTTTAAAGGAACACTGTGTGCACACATCACCAAAAAAATCTCTCCCCCATTTTGAGTTTATTTGCAATTAACTGTGCTTTTTTTTTAAAATGGTATTTAAGTTTTTCCCTTTAATATTGACTGGACAAGCACACAATCTTCTTGCTTGGAGAGAACTTATACTAGAAGAGTTTGAAAATACAGATAAATACTGACATTGTGACTACAATGCCCTAAGATTTGAAATGTAATTTTTGTTGATGAGATGATTAAAAGTGGTGTTTCAAAAACCTTTTAGGCTTTCCTGCCTTAATTCTGTGTTTTTGTTGCAATTGCTGCATATCACCTTTTGCCAAAATTTTCCATTCCACATCCTGCTGCGGCATCGTTTTGAGAGAGAGAGAGTGACGAAGATAACAATCTCACTTATATACGATCTTTGAACTCCAGTTGGAGGGTGGATTTGTATGTGGGTGAAATGTGTGTGACTGTGAGTGTGTAATGAAGTGCTAGGCCTGCAAAGTCGTGGTGTCAGGGAGAGGGTGAAGAAACGAGCAGAGGGAGAGAAAGAAAATATATGAATATCAGGGCAGAGAGAGAAAGAACTGGCAGAGTGGGTCTGTAATTTTGAATACTAGTGCAGAATTGACTGTCTACCCTCCAACGTTAAACAGATATTTACTGCCTCTGTGTCTTGTGTGGGTATTACTACACACTGGGAACATGACATTTTTTGTTCATCTGTGTCTAAAATCAATTTACAATCCACATTTTGCCAAATCCCATTTGCCAGAAAAACACACTTGAAGGAATCTTTCATCTCCAGTGAAACCTTTGGAGACACATGAACGTGAATGAGAAATGTAAGAGACTGTTTACACGCTATGCGATTGGGTATGTGTATTTCATTGACACCAAGTAAATACGTCTCCCGACAAACAGATGAATCCATTCTACTATTTTATCACTGCATATATAAGTTAATATATGCACACATTTTTTGCAGTTCATACGCATGATAATACATGATGATACAAAAAAAACAATGAATGTTACATTTTCTTAAATTGTTGTGATAGTGTTCCATGGTACTTCTTTGTCGGTTATTTTGTTCCTATATATAAGGTAATGTGGGCTAAAAATACCCAACACTCACTTTGCAAAGGCCACGCATAAACACGGGCTATTTGGCTCAAAACAGAAGGTAACTGCCTAGCAATGCCCTAGCAACCAACCAGAGCATCTAAGCATGTTCTGGGGGGTTTGCCAGGTCAACATTATGGTTTTATGCCCTTTCTTCTTTAGAAAATGTCAAAATTAGCCAAACGTGCACCGATGAACTAATGCTTCTCAGTTTTTCTGAATAGATTTAAGATAATTACATCACTGCATAGTATTAGCTGACTATAATTTGGAGTACAAGCTGTAGATGTTTGGAGAGATGGCTCTCAAGTTTAAGATTAAATGGAAAGGGTTCTGAGGATTAGTCTAAAGCTCTAAGTAATGAAGTTGGCAGGAAGTACTGTACAAGAGTTTTTCCCCTTTGAGCTCTCCTTTCCAAATGGAGACCACTGCAGCATCTGGCTGCATGCATCGTCAGATCTTGAAAAAAAGAAGGCTAGCTACTTCAATCACAAACACACAGGAGACCTCATCATAGCACTTTTAACCTCACTTTTAACAAAGGAAGGTGTGGCAGGGCTGTCAGTCATTACACCACTCCATCCTGTTGAAATGTCTGGGGGCTTTGAGGACACAATGCAAGGCCTTTGGCCTAGGTTATTGTTCACACAGATGTGCACTCTATCCAAAGCTCTAACTGCCGTCTGGTTTAATTTCCATCAGAGTGGTGCTGAGATACAAACCTTATTGCCCATATGTGAAGAAGACATGCATTAATCTGTCAGCTTTATGTTTATTATTCTGTTTATCCATGTCATTTGGAGAAACCTGGAATAAATTGGAATAAACAGTCTCTCTGTTGATGTATCTAGTCCTTTATTTTTTGCTTACCTAAAAATGAATATTTACTCATTTTTTCACCCTCATGTCATTCATTGTTCTTCAGAACCAAAATGGACAATTTTTAAAAACTTGTTTTTATAATGGCAGTGAATTATCACCAATTCTTCTTCAAACGGACACAAGTTACATCACATTAGGTTTTTTAAGTGACATGTTTTTGTCAGATATGGTAACCCATACCCGAAATGTGACCTCTGCATTTAACCCATCACTGGTGAGGAGTGAACACACATTGCAGCTATCACTGCAGCGCCTGGGGAGCAATCAGGGGTTAGGTGCCTTGCTCAAAGGCACTTCAGTTGCTACCTGCCGGCACTGGAATCAAACCAGCAACCTTCTGATTACAAGCCAGACTCACTAACCAGTAGGCCACAACTGCCCCAAACAATTAGTTCATGTGACTTGTGCTGTATATTTAAAGTGTTCTGAAGGCACACATATGGATTTAGTGTAAAACAAACTTAAATCTGCAATCTTTAAAAGTTTCACCTCTGAAGATGATTGCAGGTCACTTTACATCTTTTTACATATGTTGAAGTCAAATTGACATCACCCACATTATCTGACTCAAATTATATATCATTATTACTGATAAACAGATCAGTTTGGACACTGATCTATTATGTTCTTGCTCAATAACCATTGTTGTTTATTTTTAACCAAAAGGTTATAAACTGTAGCTTTAAAAATAAACCTTTTTTAGGAAAATCTTGAGTTTGTCTATTGTCTATTTTGGTTAATCGACAAAAGGATTGTTCAATGTGAGGGTGGGTTAATAATGACACAATTTTCTTGGGGTACACAAACTTATTGGCAGAAATATGTTCCAAAATTACAGCACTTTTTGCTCCAATCTGAACTTGGTGTTCTTTTTCTAAGTATGTCAGCAAGTCTAAAGCCGGACTACAGGATTTTCAGGCTGATTTCCCCCCCCCCGAAAATCTTAGAAAAAATTGAGTCCAGGACCTCAATCTGGTCTGATATTCTGTCCAGATTATCTGGTAATGTGTGTGTGTGTCTGTGTGTGTGTGTGTGTGTGTATGATAGACCTCATGAAATGACAGACCTTTTGAAATAGCAATCGCTGATTCACAAGTCTGTTATTTGCTATCAGCAGAGATAGAGAAGTGGGTTGCTGAAGAGTGGAAACAACACAATTGCCTGTTTAACTTGAAAACATAGCATAACCAATCAAAGACGAGCAGAAACCAAATCACCTAAAATCTTATAGTGTGACCGTATAGTGCAATGTTTAAGATTTTAGAGAAGACAAGATTCTCTTCATGTGTACTGCAACCAGTTTTTATAATCAGTTAGGATATTAAAAATCTTGTAGTTTAAGGTCTTAAGATCTTAAGAAACTGCTTAGCATGTACTGGTTTCTAAACATGTACTGTTAAGATTAAGGCTTATGAGATTACAGAACCCAGCAACATCTGCCTATGTTGGTTCTCTTTTTGCTTATTACTTTGCATCTGTTAGATAATTAATATAGCCACATTGTTTGCTCAATTAAAGTTTTAGCAAGTTAAGCAGAATAAAGTATGTCAATGGTGCTGAGACCCCAAAATATTGTGCTACATCATAACAGTGCCAAATTTATCTGTATGTACATGTATGTTACAGTTTTATATTATTATTTATTTGGGGACCCCAAAAAGTGTTTGGGCAGTTTCTCCACAGTATAAGTTTCATTATGTTTATTATTGAAGCGGTCTCAAACACTATGTTACAACATCTGCAAGAAAGTGAGACAAGTGTTAAAGGTTAACACTTTGATTAGGGTATAGTAAAGCACAATTAAAATACATTATATATTGTGCAGTCCTAACACATAATTGCCTATTGTCCTTGCAACTAAAAATTTTAGAAATGTGACACAAAGACTGTTTAGAATCAATGAAGCACACAAACAGTGTTGTGACATCTATTCTCAGATATAAAGCCAAAATTAAATTTTTTTTTAAAGTACCTCAAACAGTCACTTTTTGAGAAAAATATATACAGAAAAATATTTTAATAAATTGTTTTGTTTTTTGCATTTACATGTTTTTGAAGCAATGCAAGTTCTTTGCAATTTTCAGTTGCCTGTTCCCGAGTTATATCTGTTTGCATTTTATTCTACAAAGAATCCTATGTTGACAGCCATTCATACAAGAAGTGAGTCTCGTCTGGTGTGGCATTGGTTTGACTGGAATTACTCTCTGTCCGGTCTGATGCAGGTTAATGGTGTAACGATTGGTCAAACACAGGGAGATCCAAATGCAGCATTTTATTGAACAAACGTAGTAATACAGGCAGGGGTCAACACAGGCAAAAAACAGCAACACAGGTAATCCAAATCGTAAACAGTTCCAAGCAAAAGGGACAGGGCAGGCGGCAAACAACAAGGGAAATCCAAGAACAAGGCGGGGTCCAAAAGGCAGGCAGCAAACAATCAACAACGAGAAGGCAGTCCAAAAACACAAACCAGAAATCGCAGGAGAGAATGCTTAACGTCAGAGACGTTAACTAGGGCACAACGAGGCTTCGCCCCGAGCAGCAGCACAGGTGAGTTTATATATGGTCTTTAATAAGCGTAATGGCCGCCACCTGTGGCGAGCGTGGTCCCAGCGCGGGGTTCTGGGTAATGTAGTTTGTGACAAATGGCAACATCTGTAACGTATTGATGTCTTCAGCTGGGTCTCACTGAGAAAAACAGATGACCTGAAGTACAGATATTTCAATTCATATTCACACTCAAGTATCATATCTAGTCACAAACTGCCACAAGAGTATATACATAACTGTAACAACTCAGGATCTTAATCTTCAATTAAACAGGTATTTTGGGTTCAATACAAAAAGTATGTTAAAAGAATATTATTATTATTTGCCCCATAATGTCTTACAAAATATTTTGAATAACTAAGAACATACAATGAGTAGTAGATTCATACAGTGAGGAGTAGATTCAATCCCTGGTCCTTGCACATTATTTTTCTTTTGGATTAATGGCAGATGACCACATAAAGATGGCAGTGTTCAAATAGGTATAATCTTTTTGTATCCTTTTAATCCTAATTTTTTATTCTAATTTTCATATTTAATTTATGTTTCTCAACATTTCTAATAATATTTGTTTATTAACATATATAAATCTATCAACATTTCCAAAGTGTTAACATTATTTTCTTTTAGATAAAATGGTGACAGGTGACCGAGTCGAGGCCCGCCATCTGCTTCTCTGGCAAATCAAGATAAGGGTAATTTAATTATTTTACATTGTTAATGTTTTTACCATTAATGTTAATCAGTTTTCATATTCAACTGGGGTTTGGTTATGATTGCATTAATTTCTGTGATTGATGTTTACTGTTTAAACATTAAATGCAAATTCCTATAATCCTATGGTTATAGGAACTGGCAAATTATGTCCATAAAATGCATTTCATGGCTCATATTTTAGTATAGTCATGCATTTCTTTCACAAATAATCACTGACAGTTTAAGTGTATGTGAACAACACTAAATAAACATGCGGATCCTTGTATAAAATTAAATACGCACCTGCATCTTTGGATGAACCATAAAATTCACAAAGGCATCACGGTTCCACTTGTCTCTGAACTAAGGCGTTAGTGCTACAATCAGCTCACCCAGAAAGAAACCGCTGTAAAAAAATGTTTTGCTAAACTTTATTGTAATATAATTTTTTGGTCAGGTATGATGTTAATTGTTCATGTTTGTTCATATTATATACACGTTCATATATGTACATGTACAATATTCATAAATGTACATATCTATATTTATTGTTAAAAACAAATTTGGTTTTGCAACAACTGCAGCTTTTCAAGTCTTTGATGACAGAACTGAAGATGAAAAACCCTGATCTAAAGCAACTTACAAATTAGGAAAATAAAAAACTATTTATTTTAAGGATACATTAAAGAAGTGCTAACAATAGTGAAAGCATCAAGGAAAGTCAACTTCAGAAGGTCACAATTAAGTGACTTAAGTGATTTAAACACAAATCAAAGTTATTTACCAATTAGAATTCAGACTACGCCACCCTTTGGAATTGGGACAATGTTCAAAATACCCAAGAACAGGATAAAAAAACCTCACAGGTTTGTTTCTCTTATAGAAAAAGGCAGGCAAGAAACATGGGTATAATACAAAATATAAATCATTATTAACACACAATATAAAAGAACCAGACATTACAATCTCTTGGATAGCAGCTCCCCTTCAAGTGACATACACACATAAAAGAAAGCATACACAGAAAAATACATTTACATCAACACTGAAATAAATCCTTAAGAAATAAACCAAATAAAATAATCATAAATACCAACTTGCTAAGCTGAGATTCCCAGAAGGAAGAAAAATCACCTAGCTGGATTTTTCAAAACACACACACACACAGTACCGTGCACTCAGATCACACAACCAAACACTCCAGTTGTTACACAGAACAAAATGAAGCACCACAAGAACAAACCTTCCACCCATGAAACCCCAGCTCCTGCAATAAATCAAAATTAAGTAAATAAACTGACAACTTAATCACAGATCTCAAGATAACCAAGTAACTGGAATTGAAATAAACAACTAGTTACATGCAACTAACACCAAAAACAAACAATTGGTTATATAAAATCCCTTCTTGTAGAGGCAAGCAGCAATTAACAGCAATAATTTAATATTGAAAGAAGTCAGCAATTAGTCATCGCCAACTCACACATAATCAAGTAACACCAAGTACAATAATCTCAAACAGCAATTAGCAATAACCATATAATATTGAAAAGATTCAGCATTTAGTCACATACAGCTCCCACATAGACAAATCAAACAAATCACAAAAAAGTAGCTCAATTACACTTAAAGAAAACAAACAAAAACAAAAATGGAAAAGAAACTGGTTACATTAGAGGATGGAGACAAAGGTCAACCAGAGCACTACAACCATATTCCAATACCCTAAAATACACTAATCATGAAGCAAAATGGGTATTTACACATATTTTTTTCTCATGGTTAATCTGTTAATGTAAATTTGGTTAATTGTAATTTTGGCTCATGGTTAATTTTTTTGTCCTAAAGTATTCACCTGTATTATGATTGTGTTTGTTCAGATTGCCCACGATCATGAGACAGTGCTTAAAAGATACCAGATCAAAGCTTTAAACCACAGCACAAGATGGCAGCTTGTTAATATTGTTGTAAGCCACATGACAGAGTTTCATGGGTAAGACTTCAGTGCAAGAATCAAATGTTTTAATGTATTTGTGTAACAATTCCCAGTACCCATTATTGGTTTGTCTCGTAGTAATTTAATTTTATTTTTGTGGTGTGATGTAATAGCAGCTTATTAAATGTAACTGATGGTTCAGATTGTACAAGAAAAAGTTTACTCTTTCTGACAGGAAGATTTCTATGGCCTGGAGAAGGTAACAGGGTTCATCTCTTGGCACCTTAAAACTTTGTCAAGAAAGAACCCAAAACATGTTTGTTTGGAGATTTGTGAAAGCGGAGGACCAAGTCACAGAAGAATAGGCAACAACAACGATAGGCAAAAACTTCAAGGAGATGCATTCAGGGAGGCAATTTCCTTCTTTATCCACACAGATGATGCTGAAGTGCTTCGCATAGATTGGGGTTATCCAAATCATCATCATGATTCACACATCTGGCTCCCTTTGAAACTGTGTTTGTAGGAGAAATCTAAGGACACAGGGAGGTAATCTCAAAATATGCTTAAGAGATCATGAGACCACAAAACACCATAACCAAATGACAAAGAACATAACATAACTAGAAAGTATAGGCATGGTAACTAAACTAGAAACAGGGGAAAACATTTAGTAACTACGGCAACAGAGGAGGCGCTAATGAACTAATTAGCAGGATATTGACTTAATTGACAAGAGGAATACAAGGAAACAAAAAACATGAAAAAAGAAACTAAACGTGACAATATCTGGCTCAATCAGATTTTATGTTGGAGATTTAAAAGAGTTTCTGTTATATTTTCGACCATCAATTAAAACACTTTAAAAAAAAGCATAACACACTAGACATTTTACAGCAAATCAAATTCTTGACATTGTTGATGCTGCTTATACTTGTAATGCAATAGGCCAGTGTACAGGAAGTAAATTAAGACTGTAAAGGCGCAATTTTCACAGCTAGAGGTCACATTTTCAAAACAATAAGGCAAAAAAGCAAGCGTGATGATGCTGAGGAGACCAATGGGAGATGTTATTTTTCACTATCCAGAGATGATACTAGGTACAGGTAATTTATGAATCATGTTCACGGATGAGGTAATAAATACATTTTTTATTACCTGTATTACCTACAATTATTTTGTAATTCTTATTGAATTAGCCATAAGAATCGTAAAGTTTAAGGCTAAATTTTTATTGATATGTGACAAATGAACGGTAGTTACATTACCATTACACATAACATAATACACAGTAACTTAGAATTCCAAATGTTCCCTTAATATGTGCAGCTTTGTTTTAAAATGTCCATGCATTTCAGCTTGATTCAAAGGGTTTATATAATACTTTATATATCTGAAATGTTAGTAAGTATTTTGGTACCCAATCAAATATGTTATTTGCCTGTAGAACTACACGGTATCTAAACAGTGTAAAATTTGATTTTGAGTGATTTTGAGTCCAGTGGAATTTTTAACTGGTCCATCCCTAATAATTCAGTTACAGCCTTATTTGCAAAGCCTGCAATATATGGTAACAGATTTCTAAAACAATATGTGCTGCACCAACATTTAAAGTCATTGTAGGATGATCAGAATGTTTTTTAAAAAAATAAAGATATTAAGAACAATAAGTGTCACAGACAGCCAGGAACAACACAAGGTTTTTCCAATTTTTCTCTTATTTATTTGTTTGTTATTAGCATTAGGAATAATAGCATTTATTGTATTTTCTCCAAAATACTCACAATGACTGAATGGTCCAGGTTCAACAGTGTATTTATGTGTTTTCATTTGTCCGATGGAAAAAAGTTGTGGAAGTTGTTGTAAACCTGTCATCATTAAATTAAACTGAGAGGCTGATGACTTAAAATAAAACTGCACTGGCTCCTGTTCCAGATCCTGAGAGTTATGTGGCAAGAGAAAAAAGTTCAGAATTAAACCACTTTCTTACCATAGAATTTATTTATAAACATTTATTATGATGAATATTGAGTATCTAGGAGGATGTGTTAAGTTTTGTCTGCCTGATGGCTACAGCTGATCAAATAACTTTAAAAGTTTTATAAAGATAACTGTTGAGACCTACTGCCTTTAATTTAGCCTAAATTGTCTGAGTAATAATTGAGTTCCCCCTACTAAAGGCAGTCATGTTGCACAATGTTTTGCCACTCAGTTCGACTGAGGGGGCTTATTCTGGTAAAAAAAAGTGATGTTACTGCATACACTATACTAAATGTTCACCAAAATTATTTTTGAAAATAGATTAATATGATGCTAATATGATGATAACAATAAGTATGATTACACAAGATACAGTACATCTTTATGGCATGAAACACAAATCGATAACATTAAAACAGTTTATACTCACCATGTCTTATTACTTGAATTCAGATAATAGAATACAATCTCTAAACTGGGCAGTATGTTGTAGTGTGTTGTATTTACAGTATTGTTGAATAGCAGTTGATATTACATACCATGTGCACGAAATTGTGTGTGGAATTGATGCTAATGTAAAACCCCAGTTAGTCAGTGTTGTTGGTCATGTGGGATACATTTGACAAAGAATTTAATGAAATTTACAAGACCAAAGCAACATGCTTCCCTCTAGACCCAATTAAGATCAAGTCAAGATGGTAGTTAACATACAGAGGAGTCAATTATTTCATGAAACTGAATAAATGAGACATACTATGTGAAAACAAATATGAATTTTATGAAAAACTGATAACCCCACACAAAATAAATTAAATAACCTAAAATTAATTAAAATAAAATAAACATTTTATACTTGTCACACATGGTCTGCATTTACAACATTTGATGCACACATTTTTACATTCAGCATGTGCTTTCATGGTTCAAACTGTAATGCTGTAATGTTTATATCAGAATATAATTGGTTCCAAGAAAGAAAAAAAAACGTATATATATACGTATATATATACACATGTATATATACACATGGTAACTAAACTAGAAACAGGGGAAAACATTTAGTAACTACGGCAACAGAGGTTCGCTTCAACGGGACAATGGACTTCTATACACTCTGCCGGGATCGGACAAAGTGGATTCTTCTCATCTTTTTGAGTGACTGACTCATTGCTCGCTGCTTGTACTTCATTTTCTCGCGAGGAGTAAGTCAGCTCTTTCTACCGCTCCTTTTTGTTTTCCACGGAGTAAACGTAAGTGAGTCTGTTTTTTATCAGATTGAATATCCTGAACAATACAAACATTATCTTCATTTCTTTACTGTGCACCAACGAACTGGGCCCCAACGAAAGCGTGTATATTTTTCATAAGAGACTTTCAAGGGACTGAGGTTAAAACTTTCACTGTCTTGTTAGTTTTATGATTTTCTGGGGAGAATAATGTGGATCTAAAATATCTAGTGAGAGTACTAATACAGAACAAGCTCATAAGTTAATTTATTTGGTAGACAGAAAACACCATCCAATTCAATACTCAACTGCCGGGAACCTAGGCTTTTGTTCGTTTATTACATTTTCAACTGTTGTTGAAAAAAAGGTTACATTTGTAATTAAAGCTGCAAGCAGCGATGATCGGGACCTCGCAACAGTGCCACTGCCACCCAGTGCCGCCACCACCCAACGCCACCACCACCTGTTGGCTTTAGGAACAGTTAATGGTGGGCAAAAGCATATATGCAAATAGATTACATAAAAAGATCATCATGTATTTACTTCTGCAGGCCACCACGAACACACTCTTCAAAGAAAAAGCAAGTCTTGGCCATTCAGCATCACAAAAAAAAACTTCCTAACCAAATATGAAGAATGTGTGAAGTTTGGGGCCGATCAGACATTGCAGGCCTGAGTTACAACAATT
>JAZGTK010009843.1:0-14376 GCA_036877625.1 Ambastaia sidthimunki | reverse complement strand
GAGAGAGAGAGAGAGAGAGAAATACAGACAGAAAGAAAGAGACAGCGAGTGAAAAATAGAGAGAGAAAGACTGAAAAAAGACAGAAAGAGAGACTGAAAAAGATAAAGAGAGACAGAAAGAAAGAAGGAAAGGAGACAGAAAAAAAAGACAGAAGAGAGAGCGAGAAGAAGAGAGAAAGAAGAAACAGAAAGAAAAAAGAAGGAAGCAAGAAATAAAGAAGGCTTTTTTACTTCATTTGGCTGCATTTTCAGCATCACAGAACATTTTCATTGCATGACGCATCAATATTTGGCTTGAATGCCCATGTACATGCGTTATGCTAACAGTGGCACCGCTTTCACATGTGAGGTACAACAACAGACTTCCAGTCCTGGAGCCTGAGCCAAAAGACATAAGGTTGTAGATGAGCGTATCATCCATCCGAAACGTCTGTCCTAATCCATCATAGCCCTTTACAACTGATGCAGGATCAGTTAACCACAGCCCAGTCAGAGGCTCATTCATTTCCAGAAAGATAAACAAAACTGATCTGGATTGGGATGTTTTGGACATTAAGCACTTTAACTGACTTAACTCTGTCAAAGGTTGTTTCGTCCTCTTACAGTGGCAGGTGGGCAGTCACCATGACAACAGTGCTAGATAGAGCAGACCTGTGTCGTCCAGTCGTCTGAGAACACATATCATCTTTTAATGAGACTGACAGACACTATTTGGCCTTCTAACAGACCTCAATCTAAACCTTCCCCTGCTGCGGTATTTAGCAAGTGCTTATTAGTGGTGCATGTTCATCATCAAATGTTCTGTGACTTAATCCAGAGCAAAACCCAAAAGCAAAACAATATCAGGACTTAGATGCTCAGGTTTCAAACAAATTGAGGTTAAACACAAAACAAAAAAGTTAAACATATAAACAACAAAAGCAAAATGTAAAAAATGTAAACCAAAAATGCAATTGTGCATTTAAGTTATTTATGCATTAAAACAAAGTAGCTAAAGAAACATACATAAGTGTTCTTCGATATTGAACTAAACTAAATTTTGACTTTGTGAAAACTGTAGTGCGCATGTAAAATCCTTGGGTATTACATTTAAAAGCTCTGTAACACTGTAAATATACTTAACGTCCAGTACTTGATGTCCACGTTTTACTCCGTGCCATGCACAAAACGCTTTTGCAAATGTTTTAGGACAGTTGTGTGCCACGCGGTCCTACCTTAACCCAACACAAGCAGTACATCAGAACAAACGTCGCTTCTCCGTTCATGTTTCCTCCTTGATCATTCAATTCTTCGCGGTCTGGAGCAAACGGAGCCAAACGGCCACTGGATGCGTCTAACCTCCTACCTCACGTCTGCACTTACTGGCTTTAGCAAAAACGTTCCGGATGAAGACATGCCACATCATATTTGCTTCCAAATGTTTGTGCCCGGAGTGCACGTTGTCGCTAAATTTATGTTTGCATACCAGGCGCGCGTCAGTGAAGGTCTCTACCTCCTTTGCGCTCTTAAAGAAACAGCCTCCGGAGCTTTACGCGCAGAGTACGCGCCGTTGCGCATCCCCGTGCGTGCCATTAGCGGCGAAATATTCGTAAACAGCCTCTCCGTTCTTCACTTTATTACACTTAAGCATAATTGTGGAATGAAAATGGGAACCGTTTGAAAGACACGGGTTGCGTAAGTGCCGCTCGCACGGCCAACATTTTAACCTGCGAACACTCCCACATCTCTCCACACTTATCAATGGATATCTGGGAGAGGAAGACAGACATTCTTTCCTGAGACTTTCAGAATCAACAACAAGTTCCCTTCAATCACTTCTGCAGTTATTTAAGGTAGCGCATTCCAGCCTAGGAAAAAAAAGAGTTTCCAACATTTGCCAATTTATGTTTGTTTGTGGAAAAGGTCTGTGATATCTCATGGGCTACAGCACTTCAATTTGTTTGTTTGTCAAATTTCTTTACGCCATTTCAGCATCAAAGGCTATTCGAGTGGCAAGAACAAGGTGGTAACAATCAATAAATTATAAAAAGGTAAATAAATAAAGACAAAACCCAAACACACACACAGACTTTAATCCAACCTGACTTTAGATATGCATTAAGATATACAGTATATCTATCAGTACAAGTTCTCTGGGAATTGAACTCATGAGCCGTTTCTGCCATGTGACCTGTCATATAACTAAGCTACCAGACTAAGCTACCTAGCACACAGCTAACAGAAAACATCCTCAGAACGTTGGCTAACATTCTCTAAAGGTTCTCTCGACATTATCATAAATGTTCTTGCAGTGATGCTTTAAAAATGTTACAGGAATAAAAAATAAATAAATAATGTTCACATAACCAAGAATTAATGTTAACACAACATCTAAAAACCTGGACTTGTTCCTGGAACATTCAAAATAACATTTTTAACGTTTTTGTAACTTCAAGGAAGTTAAGGAAACTTTCTTACAAGCTAAAATTGTTAGCTGGGACTGGCTGAAATGTCATCCGCCCTCCTCTGAGTGGAAACCGGCTCTGATGCTCATTGACAGAAGGACAATGGCTCAGGTATGCCAGGTATGATACACCTGAATTGCTGGCTGACATGCAGGCCTCAGTTCTGCTTAATCTCCATTAACACACCACACAAAAGAATTCAGCTTCTCTCTTTGCTTTCACACACCCCATTTACCTGCACAGGCTCAAAAATAAGGCTGAGCTACTTCTGGTGCGGCGCACTTGACCGCAAGGTGCATGAAAAGGCATGTGTATTTGAGCAACAGAGGCAAATGAAGGAAGCATTTTATTGATTAAACACCACAGTGTCCATGATATATGACAAGAGCTGCATTCACAGTAATGTGGAAAAAAACAGATATGCCCTTAGCTGTGAATACCTTGCATTCATGCGACGCAATGATGCATAACCAAGCACGCACATTATAAATGGTGTTTGCCATTGACAGAGGGGCCCTCAACAAGACTTTGCAGGTACTGTAGTTTAAGGGAATGCAGATATTTTCTGAGTGTGTATAAAAGAGCCCGGCTAAAACAGATACAACCGGCTGTTCTGACCTAACACAGAATATTACTTGTAATAGCGAATACAATTAGGTTTTAAACTGCTATCCACAACTTTTGCCTCTCTACTGCCATCTCTGTTTGAAACATAAAATTGCAGGTTGCATTACATACTTTTCATTATGTATGTTGAAATCAGATGAAGCCAAACTTGTATTTCCTTGGAAATCAGACCCGACAGCTCAAATCATTAATACTTACTTGTAATATGGGGTAAGAAAACCATTTTTAACACTTATCTGCCATGTAATTGCTTATTAACTGATTTTTGTTTATTTTTAACCCAAAAAGTTACTGATTGCAGCTTTAAATAAATATGAATGTTACTCATAATCAAATGCTAGCTGTAAATAACACTAGTTCAGGCTTTTCACTGAACCGAGTTCATTTTGGACTCTGACTCATGCTCACATGCTAATCAAAACTTTGCAAACTAAACTTGCACTTGAACTGCATAATCCTTGGATTTTGCATTCTACATTGTCTTATCCCAAGTATGCCTACAGTAAAATATTGTAGACTGCCACACATGTACAGTGATGCACAGCAGATGCTCATATCCAGACATACAGCAAACTTCAACTCTGTTCCTCAATGCCAGTTCATCCTTGTCAAGGCATGATTAACAACCTCCCTGGTGGCTCCTCTCATCTGCTTTAGCTCCCTGGGGAATGTGACAACTCTATGGGGGAAATAGGTCTACAACTCAAATAAAAGGAAGGCTCCTGGCCCTGGTGTTCAAGGAATGCCTGGCTTGTGGTGAGAGGGTAACCTGTCCATCTGTCAGTGGGTGTCCATTTCAGTGTCGCCACGAATTCTGAGTCTCTGCTGTCTGACCACATGGAGCTATGCTCAACGCCAGAGCCCCCCGGATTACAAATAACAGCCCAGTCTGGTCTGAAACACTCTGAGGTCATCAGGGTTCACACTATACCCCATGAGATGCCTCGGGGTGAACATTAAACTTTAATATTGATGAATGACAAGCCTGTACTATCTTGAGTATTACACAGGAACCCATAACTGGTCCCAGGTCAGCATCTAAAGCGACACGGACGCCCTTTAGATGAGTCGAGAGGAAATGAAACAGATGGTTCCATTAACTGATGTTGCTCAGAGTCACATATGTCATAGGTCAGTGTTGGTGTGACTGCTGTCATAGGTCAGTGTGGGTGTCGCTGAAAACTGCACTGGACTTCCTTTTGTTGTCTGCTGTCTTAGAGTTTTCAAGGTGTTTCCTGCTGCTTGTACTGCTGCAGTATTTGTTTCTTAAGGAGAAACCCTCAGCGAAAGCCAAATGCTGAGCAACACAATTTCCTAATTTTATTTCAACTCATTTGTTATTTCATTATACTCCCCAAATTCTTTTACATAATAACTAAAATGTTATTAGTTCCTAGTTCTGTGTTGCCCTAGTTACTGTTATGAACATCACCACTATTAAACAACATAAAAAAGGTCAACATGGAACGACAAAGAATAAAAACATCTCATAATAATCTAATCTAATCTTAGCAGTAATGACATTTATAAACATAACAAGGGCAACCAGAACCACAAACGCCTCTTGTTAACATACTTTAGTGACATTGTTGCTTGTGTCGCAGGAAGTCGCCAAGCTTTCATTGAAAACGAATGAGATCAGTATGAACAAACAGTATGAACTCGTCTTCAGGTGTGTGGGCAGCATGGCCCTAGACTGAGAACAAATGATTTGCGAGCGTCTGAATGAGAAATTACCAAGTGAATCACAGGAACTGGGTTGATTCAGTGAAAAATCTCCAGGGCATTAACAATGTCTATTGTTATGACAAAGCTCTGGTGCAGATAACTGCTGACAGGGAAACAGATCAGTGTCCTGGTGGCAGAAACTCGCTGGGCTAAGAGAAATAGAGCAGAAAAGAACAGTAGCTCAGTTCCAGCTCTCTCCCTTCTATTGAGAGCCAGATATAAATCATGTCTTTCAGTGTCCTGTTTGAACACTTCTTTCCCTCAAGCTCTGTATCCGACTCATTCTTTCTCTCTCCCATTCAGTTCAATGAGGAATATAAAAGTGGAAGAGAGTTCTTAGATGACAAAGGGCTGTAGCAAAAAATAAACAAGACTTACAAATCTACACTCGTCATGCTATATTTATTCTATACATTAAAATCAAGTCTTAGATGTTACTGTCAGGTATACAATGTGCTTTATGAGCTAGATACAGCAAATGTCCTGTACAACACTTCTTTATACAGTATATATAGTCCCTCTATATGTTACTGTTAGTCAGTTAAATGTGCTTTCATTTGTATAATACTTAAACAATAGTACTTAATTTTCCTATTGATTCAAATCTATTTTAGATGAAACGTTTACTTATTTTTTCTGTATTGATTTTGTATGTTCTTAAATCATTTAAAACCAAATTTTTCTTTAATACGCCAATGTAAAGCACTTTAAAATAAGCATTGTATAAAATGTGCTGTATAAACAAACTTTATTTGCATTACCTTTTTTATTTGGTCTATAAGAGAGGTTTACAATGAAAAGACTCACATGAAATATTCACACACAGGCTTTCTCTCGCTTTCTCTCTCTCATGGTCAGCCAATGGGCTTAAACACGCCCGCAATGGCCAGTTGGGTCTAATGTAAGCCAAAGACACAGTGGAGGTAAGCCCAAAAGAAAAAGCAGAGAGCTGGGGCTCACGTCCCTGGCTGTTTTTGGCAACCACCCATCAAAAGCTAAACATCCAAAACAAAGAGATTGTCTGTCCTGGTGCCCAAATAACTCTGATACACATGCAAGTGTTTGTGTACATACTGTACACTCGCAAACTCTCATTCATACTAACACAAGCAGCTTATACAGAAACATGCAGGTTTATATGCTCGGCCTCCCCAACACAGGCTGCTGCGTTAGTACATTTAAGCAGCTGTTCAGCGGTCAGACTTTTAGTTTAAAATCATTCATTATATCATAATTACGAGACCTTGTCAGCAACAGTCACAAAATATAGCTATGAATAACTTCGCGCTTGCCAGCACAAACAGCTGCCATGCTAATCCCAGGATGGCTTAGAAAACAACTTGGTAAACCTCAGCAGGCTAGTTTGTGCTCAAACTCACACAAGGGGTTTGAAAATATGATCTCAAAACATCCTGTGGGGGCTGGAGTTATTATTTCAATGTACCAACACCAGAAATGCCAGTTTTACAGAATTAAAAATCTTAATCCTAACAACAACAACAGTAATCCGCTAACATGTTTGTTATATAATTTTGCACTATGAATTTGTTTACTTTTTTAAAAAATATATGATTAAAACTATCGATCGTTCACAACACTTAAACTGTTAAAACATTTTATTTATATTTCAACAACGCAATGCTGTACGGCAACCCTACAAAAACCCTCAATCAACGAAGCACCTCCCAGAGGCGGAGTTATGCAAATCAGCAACAAGTGGCGTCAGAAAGCGCGTTTATCTGAGGTAAAAACTTTCATGCGGTTATACAAAATAAACAGCGCCACCTTACCTTATTAAATCCGTGTTTGGATAACAACATTCCCAGAGTTTGGACTAAAATTTGCTCAGGACAACCAGGACTGAAAATACCTGAAAACGCGTGCCGGGGGCGTCAACTGAACGCGACTCCCCATGCACCTGTTTGTAAAAAAGGCGGTAAGGGACGTTTATTTTATTGTTTACTGCATTGTTATAATAAATGTTTTGAAATTGAATGAGCTTTTTATGCTGGCTTGCTTATAACGACAAGTTTGTTTGTTTTTTTGGATTGTACAAACTGCATGCAATGGCTAATCTTTTTGCTATCTATGTGATATTGCTGGGATAAGCTTAGCCATGTTTGTCACCTTACAATGTACTGTTAACTTATGTATATTGCTTACCGAGTTATGCTGTTGGGTTTTGGCCACCACTGGTTCAGGACAAACCACCAGGAATGAATGTAGTGGGTTTAGCTCATGAATATTAACTAGTTCGTGCTGGTCGCGTTCGGTCACGTGACTTAATTAATATGAAAAGTTAAACGGTAGAGGTGAGTTATGGCAAAACTCCAGATATGTTCAGTCTGCATTATTTACATTAATCCTAAATCCTTGGGAATCCTTGGGAATCCTATTCCCAAGAAAGCTGTTGGATATAAGTCAAAGGATTTCAATGTCTCATAATCTGTTGTTTATGAGATATGAAGCTAATACTTAGCATAAGCAGACTTTGATGGTTAGATATGGTGACATTTTGTCACGCTGTTTGGAATGCTCAGAACATCACCAGACTGCTTAATTAATGACAGTGATGTTAATTGATATTAATAGAAATAGAGAAGTGGTTTATGTACATTTACATTGTGACCGATCCAGGCAGGATTGATTGATCCTGCCTCCCAAATAAACATTTGGAACTTCATTAAAAATGTGATTTATAAGATTAAAAAACGGATCAGGGTCCTGATCTATGGAAAAAGTAGTTTCCAGTGTAAATGTAATAACCCAGTTTTCTTTGTCATGAGTTTCTCATGACTGGGCGTTTTTCATACGAAACAAATTGTACTTGGAGTAATTTTCAGTTATCCCATCCCAGTTTTCGTCTTCAATAATATTTTGTGAAGGCTCTGTGTCTCTCTCTCTGTCTATTTGTCTGTCTGTCTCTCTGTTCTACTCTCTAACTCTCTTTTGTCAAAACAAATATTGTGATGCATGCCTGATGTAAGAACTAACAAGGGTACGAAGAATGTTTTGTTTATTATCTTCGGTTTCCGTAGGAACATCATTTCAGTGATGTATTCAGTCACAATGGCCTGAAAAATAACTGGGTTAAATTAGCAACCAGGTTTTTATGAATTATTGCCAAAAATCAACAACTTGTTCAAACACCAAATTCTTCTAACATTATACTCGAATAAACAGAATCATTAAGCATTCATGTGTCAATAAATTTCACCTGAGTCTGTTCTGCAGCTGTGATATATAATGATCCTCACCATTCTCAGTTTTCACAGCTGTCTGTTACTCATCAAAGTGTGCTGGCACAAGGCCCAAAAGATCCTGTTCTTTACCACCACAAAAATATAGTGTTTCGTGATATCTACAGTATATGGTGTCTTGTCTGTCTTTTCCTGCATACCACACAGACACCTGTCAGAGGTGTGCTTACATTCAGTGCTGCTCTGTGTAAATGAAGTGTTGATATGTGCTAGAGATTTGTGAAATTCAGTAACAGTATTAAACCAACCTGATCTCACAGGAAAATGTAACTATTTAGCAACTTGGCAATGTCGTACAAGTGTAGAAGTGATGTGAGTCATAAGTTTTTCAGAAAGGAAGCATGCATGAAGATGCATCCCAACTCCTAAACTTTACTAGGGCAAAAACTTTA
Organism: Ambastaia sidthimunki; assembly: GCA_036877625.1. Classification (NCBI taxonomy): domain Eukaryota; kingdom Metazoa; phylum Chordata; class Actinopteri; order Cypriniformes; family Botiidae; genus Ambastaia; species Ambastaia sidthimunki. The sequence continues at coordinate 5,925 of JAZGTK010009843.1, read as the reverse complement.
CTGGGGCAAAAGCAGGTCGTACAAAAATATACGTATTAGCCATCAAATCGCTATAACTTAAAATAATCACAGAGCAGCCAAAGATTATATATTTAATACAAAACAATTTCACACCAATTTAACACCAATCTAAAATGTAAAATGTAACTGTGTTGATAAAGCAGTCACAGTACCATTATTAAAAGACTTGAATAAGACATGAATAAAGTTACATTTGAGATACACACAAAGCGCGTTAAAAGGATGAATTTATTTTTATCATATATTATGATTTGACAACAGGTGCACAATAATGTCAGAGTAAACAGTTCGTTTCCTCAAGCCGTCCCCTAGAGCAAGTATTTATGGTGAATAGTGCCAGCTAGTGGCCAACTTCAGCACCTTCAGTCAAAATATTCTTTGGCGCACAAAATACCGGAGTTTATAAGTGTTAAATGTCCCCTAACCGCCATTACTATTAGCATCTTTTAAAAAGTACTTCTTAAAAAGATAATTTCCTTTTTAGTTTCAAAATTGCACAAATCATTTAGGGATCGAAAAAATGTTGTGTTTTTACATACATTTTTAAGATAAGTTTAATAGCGTTTACATTTGTTTTTTGAAGGCTGCTGTATCTTGGCAAATACGTTTTAAATTAGATGTATTTGTTTAAAGACACGTTAAAGTAAATTAGCAGATTTGTATAACGTGTTGTATTTTAACAAAGACTGTGACATTGTCATGTTGATGCCCCTATAGGTCAGATAGCGGATATGTATGTATTTATGAATAAACCCATATGAGTAAAGTACAATGGTTTAGCTATATCATAATTGCTAGAGAATAACTCGTGTTAGAAGACTTCACGTGGAGAGACCCATTATGAACACTAGATAGTGCTGTTGGTCTTTTCATCGCATGGCCAAACACAAAACGATTAGATCTCTCATCGTTCGCCATCTCTCACAGTTTTGACTGCCATTTTTACAGTATGATATACATTATGGAAATGTGGCATCAGAATATCACCATATTACCACACTGAGAACTGTGGTGACGGCTCGGTTTTTCCTCTAAATTTTGTTATTTTTGAAGTGCACCAAAAGGAATATAGCCTTATTAATTAATGTCGTTTTTCGAAAGCGTTTCTCTCAACACAGCTGTTCTCTGTTTCACTGTGGTGACTGGACTGAAATGTTAACTTCGTGTGGGACAGATGCTGGGGTCGGTCTGTGCCGCAAGCGCGTGCCTGGTGATGGAAAGCAATACAGTTCAGGCATCCCAACAGGAGGTCATATGAACGCCGACCAATGCCCACAAGATGATTGCTGTATAAGGTTATGCTCCGGAGAGATAGAATAAATCACAATGCATGGTTAAAATACCACTATTATTAAGATAAGAATAAAAATGCCGACCTTTAAAAGTATAAACAGTCGGTTACCCAGCTAACAGGGAACGTTTTCAAAACACTGGCTAACCTTCTCTGAAAGTTACCTTAAAGTTATTAGAAAACAGTATATGTATCATATATCAAAAATGTTATTCTTAAGTTGTTGGTGGAACGATTTAAATACAGTGTTTAAGTAACGTTCTTACTTGACGTTCTTAGAACTTAAAAATACAGAACTTAAAATAAATTAGAACTCAAAATAACATTTTGACTTTTTTTACTTCATTGAAACGTTAGGGAAACGTCCTTACAACCTAAACTTGTTATCTGGGTACTGTTTGTTCTTGCATTTAATTTGCCGGGTTTATTGCAATACTAGCGCACAATTGTTACCATGCTTTGTCGAAAAATGCCATTTAGAGTCATTTACCTTTTTAGATGCGCAATATTGAATCGATGCAGCTGGTGATTGAGAGATAGGGACAGGAGTCAGTGAAGTCTGATATGGTCTAAGTGGACCGTGTTGATTTGGAGGCGTGTTTTTGCATGGATTGTGTGGAATGCGCAAAGCATCTGCCGCTCGTCTGCGGTTTAACATCACTTGCCACAAAATCTGTCAGGGGTGCGTCGCAGAACTCTGCAGACTGGGCTGCAACGCGTGCGTAGGTTTCTTTCCAGCAGTGCAACAAGTTTGCAGAGAGCTACTACAAGCCGTGAAATCAGTCACAGCTCACACTGTCTCCCAGTGAATGAGCGCGCACCGGTCGGTGATCTTGGAAGCGCGCTCCAGTGTATTACTAACGTCGCCGTAGAGTCTTTCAGAGACGGAACGAAATAACAGAGTGACAGATTTCTTTCTCCTCCCGTCGCTACTGGTCATTGCACATACGGTCGAGAAACAGTCATGAGGGGTTTAGAGGCAAATAAAGAGTCCCGGAGCGCGGCGAAAATGGAGAGCGACACCGGTTCTGGCAAGCGGCGGCACTGTCTTAAAGCTGTCGTTGATGTCATACCGTTTGTGTTTTCTCTTGTGTCCTTCGCTTTCTGCTTTTTACTAAGTGCTCAGACCAGTGAAATTAAGGACAGGGTCGTGGATTTGGAAAGTGGACGCGATGCGCGTCTCATGAGCCCGTTTCATGGGCTCACCGTGGATCAGTTTAATTCAATGATACAGGAGAGAGTGGAGAAGCTGCTGTCACAGGTGAGTGATCGTGCATTCATCAGATATACATCAACAGCCTCATCATACCCAAATAAAGTTAACAGCAATGCCTCAAAATTGAAAATCTGTCCACATTTCTTAGACTTCGGACACCTGTCCGACAAATTTGACCAATGCACCTGCGTGTGTTTTCTGCATGCATTTCTCACACAGTGTTCACAGTGTTTTATGTATTGATTTTGACAGCGCACTTATGAACACTTGGCTAGAGTAAGGACCGTCCGGCAGACCACACCAGAATGCAACTGCCCACCAGGTAACGTATCCAATTACCCAGTTCACGTTGGTTTGTATAGATTAATTCGATGTTATTCGTAAAAAAATAACAAGTGATAGTAATAATAATAATAATGTGTCATTATTTTGGCCAGAAATACTGTACTTGCTGGTATTTGCTTTTCGTGAAGGAGTTAGTATAGTACGCAGTGTAGTATGCAATCCAGATTTTTAATAGATGAGATGAGACATTTTGAAGTGCGATACTGCGTGGAAGCGCACAGCGGGACAAACCAGGACAAACCAGCACCGCAATCGTTTCTTTATTTTATTTTTCCATTAATACTTGTGCATCACTCATTCATACGCGATTGCGAAAACACAAGGCCATAGGCTACACATAAGAAGTGTTTACTAGAAATCTGAGGTGTACCATGAATGATTTAGACAGCTGAATATTGGTGGTATTTAGAGGCTGTGCATGAAAGCGCGAAAGGTTTAGTGAGGAACGGATGACTGTCGCTCTGCCCGCTATGTGACCGCATGTGTCACATAAGTGAACGGTGTAGATCAGTCCTTTAAATCCTGAGTGACATTTGCGGATGATCATTGATGATTGATAACTACCTGTATGATAATTGAATACAGATTTGACATCTCACTGCAACGCTTTTTGAAACGTCTGGAATATTTTGTTAGTTCAGTAACTTATTTAAGTAAGTTGCAACACTTTTATCTGAATGATGTGAATGATGCGATTTGAAATCTTAAGAGGACGTCTTTTGCCGAAACGCGGAAAATACTTCATTCAGCCAGCAGATGGAAACACTAATGCTTGTAGATGAGGTTTAGCATTACAGTAATAGACAGCGACCCAGCTAACAGGGAACGTTCTCAGAACATTGGCTAACGTTCTCTAAAAGTTCTCTCGAAGTTAAAAAGTGGACGTTTTGAATGTTACTAAAATTTTCACAATAACATTTTAATGTTTTTGTTACCTAATGGAAGCGTTGCTGGTAACCCGAAGTGCACTTAAAAGACAAAGTGCTTGCAATATTTCTGCAGGACACACGTTTAATGACAAGTCTGACTACATCAATGAAACAAAACAATGAGTAAAAGTAAGTAAATCACAATCAGTTTGGTCAAACTTGCCATTTAGAGTTTTACAGTTGAAATGCAAAGCTAGAGCCAAGGTGTTAATTTAATCTCACCTCCTATAGGAGTCAATTAAAGTGATCGTTAGCACTGGAAACATGGCAGCGTTACGAAAGTGGCGTGATCAATAGTCCATTATACATTTGCTGAACCTTTTGAGAGGAAATTTGGAGGGTTGTCAAATTTTGCTGAAAGGCGTTACTGTAAGTTTACACCATAATGAGTTACAGCCTCTTTTCTCAAGCGCCATCAAAATGTGCTTCTTTCATTTTTGCCCTCTGGCTGTCTGGTTTGTGCAAAAATAAAACAAGCAAAACACTTCACACCAAACGATGTACATCAGCACAACGCCCGTCCCCACGGACCTCCCCTGCAATCTGGCTGTTCTCACCCATAGGCATGGCTTACTGTGGGACATTTGTTGTATTGTAACACAATTATGTTCAAAACAGATGCTGCCCCGGCTCTAAATAACATGAAAGAGATAAAAGAAAACATAGCCTATGGCTGATTCTTTGTCAGCGGCACACAGTGTCTTTTTCATTGTAGTTGATTCACTTAGTCTTTCATGAAATCAGTCCCACAAGCAGTAATAGATGGCAAAGAATGAAATGCAGCAGAGAGGGTGAATAAAAGAGACTGCATCTGTTACACACAGTGATGCAGTGTGAATGTATCGGTGTGAGAGACATCGTTTGCTTCTGTCTGGATATCACTCGCAGCGTTCGCAGTGCGCGTGATGGCTAGCAGCTCATGCATGCTTCAGTGAAGGGTGTTTCTCCAAACTGCCTTAATTGTTTCAGCATTGGCGGCACTTTCCGCCTCTCTGTTCTTTTCTTTTTTTCCATGTTCTCTTCCCTGAAATCTGCATTCCGCATGGGGGCCTGTTGTTTAATAGGACCCTTTAATAGAAACGTTCAGTCAGCCAGAAGCTAGCTCTCTCTCTCTCTCGCTCGCTCTCTTCGTCCTTTCAATAATGCTTCAAAACGTTGGCAGCCAGTTGCAGGCCCTGATATGTTGGAGGAAAAACAAAATGCAGAATTCAAATGAAATGCACATGGAATTTCCCACGGCTTGTGTTTTTTCAATTTATCTGTGGACAGAGGATGCCAGGCCTTGCGTTTGTGTCATCTTCAATGCCACTTTCAAAAAGCTTTTTATTCAATCCATGCAGGGGCTGCATGTATTTATCTTCATCTGACAATTACATTTAGTTCTGCTTCCATTACCCGCAGCGGGAACAGTTGCTATCGAAATTCTAAACTCTGTCAAGCGACAACAAAAGATTATTCACTCACAGTTTCCTCTGCGGGAATTGGCTTACAAACTTCCGTTCTGAATTTCTCCTTTTGAACTTTAGCATCTACAGCCTCTGGAAACCTTTCAGTTTTGTGTTTCCAAATTGTTCAGAATGATTAGATTGGCAATTAATAAAAGGTAAACGGGTTTGGGCTTCTATGTGGATTTTAGCCCTGAGAGGTTGGCTGTTACGACATGCTAGGTAAACCAACACAATCTCTAAAGCCAGCTGCCAACTGCAGGCATGCGACAGTCACAGCACATGTGTGTTTGTGAGTTGTGTGCAAGATGGGGGAGGTGGGTTGTGGTGGGGGATATGGGATAGATCCAGCCCTCACTACTGTGTACTATGTTTTTTTTTTGAGTAGATGGGTCTGTGGATAAAAATTCAGTAGTGCATTTATATATGTTGACTTCTAAAATACCAAAACATTGTTAGAAATTATTTTTTTTTAAAAATTCTGTGTTCAACACGATCTCCATATCTTACCCCGATATACAATGGTAAGCATAGCTCAAATTATAAATAATTCTTATATCATGTCTGATTTTCAAGGAAATGTCAGTTTGGCTTTATGACTTCAACATGTAATGAAAAGCAGGTAAAGTAACCTGCAATTTTATGTTTCAAACAGAGATGGCAGTAAAGAGGCAATAG
>JAZGTK010009842.1:0-16894 GCA_036877625.1 Ambastaia sidthimunki | reverse complement strand
CTTTGAAACAATCTACTGACACCCAAGGTTCAACTTCACAGTGCTGCCCATTAATATCTAATAAAGTTTCCTGAAATTGAAACGACCATTAGTCACAATATGAAATATTTCTCTGTGCCAGACTGTGCTGGCACAGTAAAGGGCCCTGATAGAAAACACATGGGCTGCAGAAGATGGAGGGGCCCATCAATAAAAATGATAATTGTGTTGTATGTAAAGACAAAAGATAAATTCAGGCCAATTCCATAAAGTTACATTTCTTTCCAAAACAATGCCTAAGGACATGTGTCAAATCAATTTGTCATGGCACATTGACAAGAAGCAAATATGGCATACTACCATGCATAAAGAGTCTATTGTTGAATTATTGTGGATTGATGAGAGAAACTGTAAAAAAGCAACCATATTCTGATTATATTTAGACTCACATTGTGACGACCGGGTGGGAAATTTCCTCATTGCAAGTAATCTTTCAAAATGTAACTAAAATAATGCATTGTTAACATCAACAAACACGTTCATTTGTTCATCAAGTGTGGTGCCAAGATTGGTACTGTGCTCCAATGACTCACCACTGAAAAAATCCCAACACACCCCTTCTGAATGAGCTTTTGGATCAAAGCTAATGAACATTTGAAACTACTCATTTAAAAATAAGCTTTGTTGTTGTGTCAGTGATATGTATACTCCAGTGTTTCACTCCTTAGCTTTATTTATACAGAATGACCCAAACCTAAAACACATATAAACACCAATAAAAAATCATCGGCATGGATGTGGATCAAATCCAGGAACAGTTCATCCAAAAATTAAAATTCTATGTTCTGACTTTTCTTTTAAAAAACACAGTAAAAATGTTAGAGACGAATAGCTGTAGTTTCTACATTCTTGCATTTTTCGAAATAGGGCACAATCAACATTCTTCTCCATTGTGATCTACAGAAAAAGTAAGACAGGTCTGAAATGACATGAGGGTGAGTAAACAAGGACAGAATTTTCAGTATTGGGGGAACTATTCCTTTAAGATTCTACACTCTGTAACACAAAGACAGCTTGTCATTCCTCCTCCATATGTGAACTCTAGCAGGACTTTAGAAAGTTTTTTCATCTACTATCACCCATTAACTCACACAAATTGGCAGCCAACTTTTCCACCAATATGATGGGATGTGAGTGCTGGAGAGCCCAAGGCAAATGTTGCCATGACAGCAGAAATGATTCAAGCAGGAAACAGGAAATTGGGTTTGAAAATATTTTAGAATTGCACAGTGTATGCACAGTTGTGAGCAGACTGGAAGCTCTCCTGCTTTGCTTCCCAACAACTGCAGATGCACATGCTTGGGAATCGGACAACTTGTTGATCATTAAATCTTGAAACTGTACAGATAAACATTTGGGGTAATGTCAGCGTTTAAATTTATCAAACCAATTGCTTGCAGGAAGAACACAATAAATTGTATGATTATGTTTTATCATACAAATTAAATTTGTGTTTGTTATGTTTTTTAATAATGTCCCTTTGGCTCTTTGGCTGTGAAGTTATGGCCACATCTTCCTTCCATCTGTGAAGCAGTGTGTGTGAGTGTGTGTGTGTGAGTGTGTGTGTGTGAGTGTGTGTGAGTGTGTGTGAGTGAGTGAGTGTGTGTGTGTGTGTGTGTTTGTGTGTGAGTGTGTGTGTGATTGCATAAAATGCATAATGATTTTTTTAAGATAATAATAATAACAATGACATTGCAGCAACAAAGTACATTACCATTGTACTTGCATTTGTCTATTAGACTACAGTATAGACAGTAAAAAACATTTTCTGTACTGTAACACTGTAACTAAAATCACTCGGATACAGAGATTGAGCTTGACAGAAACCTGGCATGATTTATGGACAGGAAATTGCCGGTCATTGATCCTTTGAGTGAAAAGGTTGCGGCAGATCAGGCCAGTTCAATGAACACAGCAGCCCAAGTTCAGAGGTCTCTTTGCTTTGACATCCAGAAAAGATCACCGCACGGTTCAGTGTGGTGAAAAGGTAAGTAAAACAAAAACTTGAAGGTGGGCAAACAACCAGAACGAAAGCATACAGACATTTATTTGCACGTGCTCTCTAATGTGTGTTATATTCCAGCACATTCAAAGCTGGGACAACACCGGTCTCTCTTTGATTGGCGGGCTTCACTAATCACTGCGTTTAAACAGGCCAGATGCTCTCCGGACGACCCTGACCTTGCTTTAAGGATATGTCCCTCTTTCTCTTTCTGTCCTAGATTTGTTTTTTAATTTGGTGGCCCTGATCTGTGGAGAGATGGCTGTGCAGCAGTCATATCAATGTGTAGATGATATGGAGAGATTTTCTAGAACGTTTAATGTTCTAGAAAAACAAATCTGTTCTTATTAAGATATAAAAAACCTCTAGAAGTAGGTGCAGGGTGCAAAAATCAAAAACTGGACTGAATTGAATTGTATTTGAAATATAATACATTTATGTATTTACACACTAGGATTTCATGGATTTTATTGTATCCATTGTATTGTCATTGGAGAATGAATGAATGAAGCACATTATTTAGCATAAGCTCAGCTTTCTTCAGGGAGTATGTTAGCATCAGATATTTCCCTCATGTTTTTAATTACCATTAGGAGCAATACATCTTGGTTTTCTGTACGAAAGACAGAATTCCCCAAAGTACTTACAAAAAATCTGACTAAAGTAATGGTCAGCTGCAGAGGTTGTCAAAACCCCCATTCTCATATCAATATCATATTCCCATTGGTCTAAAAACATAAACCCTCTTTCCCAACCAATAGCATTTCATTTGGAGTCCAAAGTTCAACCAGACTGAAATGCATATTGTATTTCAAACAGTAGCTGTTCTAATAGAATGTGAAACATTAAATATTCAGCATGTCCAATTTAAATTGTGTTCCTGGACAGTCATACATACATTTCAGTATATGTATGCAAATGTAACTGAGGTGAAGACAAGTTTGAGAGGTAGTTGAGGGAGTTGAGGGAGGTGATGACATTAGGAAGGCCTTTGGCTGTTTGTCAGAAGGTCACACAGAGGACATAAAGAACAGGAAGAGACAGCTTTAACTCAAACATGATCAACTGAGATTTTCTAAATCTCTGAATATTGCTGATATTTTAGCAGCATTGGGGAGTAATGTTACATTAGCAATGCTATCAACTAAAATTGCGTTTATTTCTTAAGTGCAGTGATGTGGCATGGCAAAATACTACTGATGGCTATTTCTGTTAACATTGATGTCATTTTATGTTGGTAAATCATCACATGAAACAAGAACTTCCTCTGCAACACTTTTACATGCGCCTTTAATACAAAATGTTATTTTCAGTTTCTATATATTTAAAATAAATGTCTGTGTTCCTCTTTTATGGTGTCATTCTAATTGAGAATCTGATTTTGTCTGCCATTAGGGACAACCTGCTCAACAGGTTTCATAACTCATATCTTTTAATTTTTTAAATGTCCTATTTTAAATGTCAACCTCATAATAAATGTTATCTAATCTGACTGACTCTTGTTCATCTCAGTGAAAGACACTACACTTGTTGGCACCTCTAAAGTTTGTCTAAGTTGCTTACAGAGGTTGTAAAAACATGCACAATTTGTCCTCTCAGGAAGTCCATGTACACTTATACTTTACATTTTAAACTTGAATCTTCTATTCTACTACTAACTGTAAGTCTGAGCCAAATGCTTATGTTTATAATAGATACATGACAATATGTATGCAAATATTGTTTACTGCCATACAAATTCTTTTGCTGAAACAGACACCGCTTTGGCTCTTTTTGGCTATCTCTTTGACTATAAGTAGCATACATAGAAAGGTGTTATGCATTCTTTTTGATTTACATTGACAGATTTCTCATACTTGTGAAGTCATCGACATTGGCATCAGCACTATGCATTGTGACCACTAAATATAACTTTAACAACAATTTGCCTAAAACCACCTCCCATTTGCTTTAAACAGGGTGTGCTTTCTTCTGGAAACTACGTTGCTGCTTAACAGTGGATATAACTTCAGCTGATGTGTCTGACCACCAACTAAACATGTGGGGTTGAAGAAAAGCTCCTCAGGCCTGCTGCTGGGATCTAAACTCAGATATTACCTGTCAACAACAGTCAGGTTAGTCCTGGGTGACATTGAACATGTCTAAACACTCACAAACTTAGTCTTATTCATTTTAGCTGTTTAACTTGAAGAATTATTGCTTGATATATCACAATGAAAACCAGGGATGGCTTAGAAATTTGACAACATGGCAAATGTATTAAACAGCATTACTGTCTTTTTTTCTTCCACACTCATGTCAAGCTGAGTGGCAATATAATGTCAGTACCAGTCTTGTGCTTGTGGCCTATTTAACACCATTAAAATGCCGCCCTGTGTGTAAGTATCACAAAAAGCAAACACTGGCTAAATGCATTAGTTTAAGTGGAGGACAGGGTTAATAGCTGGTTTATTTAGGTAAGCTCAAAATGTTCTTTTGTTTTGCTTTAGCTCAGTAAATAAACTCTTGCCCAGAAATGGGCTGATTATAATTGAGTTGCACTCATGCTTTTAGCCGCACATATATAGAGAGCGAGAGAGAAATCTGGGCTGTGGGATGTTTACAGAGGTAATTGAGTGTAGGGGCTCACCCCAGGGTTTTAGGACAAACCTTCATAGCTATAGTCCTTGGTTTATTATGCTTTCCCATGTGTTTATTGGACACGATTGGGCCTCACCCAAATACACAAGCGAGTTTGTTGCATTGAAACACCTGGAAGTTTGTAATTTCCACATCACTGATTATTAAAATGTGGTCTTGGCATTCATTCACTTACAGAATAATGTTTTAACAAGATTCTTTATGCAGCTCTTAAATAATTATGTGTTATTAAACTTATGACCACATATGCTGTTTTGTTGTTTATCAATAATATTGTGATTGCTTTGAGGGCCAATATATATCAGTGTTATCCAAGCCAGCATTTCAGAGGCTCACATCTGTTACCAATTGGACTTCTCCACTGCCCATCTGTGGTGAGGCTTGCCCAGGTAATCTCAGTCCATTGGGATCCAAGTCTGGAGGGATCAGCAGTACCTCCATTATAAACCCACCATTAGCATTACAGTCACATAATTATTGCAATGCCCATTTCAGACCAGAAAAACAAAAGGTGGTGCAGCCCATGGAAATCATTTCAAGTTTGGCATAAAACACAAGTCTCTGACATAAATGCCTTTTGTCAGGCTCAGCGTGGTGCACTGGTGGAACGGAGCAGAAACAGGGAAGTGAAGTATTGCTGTGCTGGCTTTTTTTGCTAGTGAGGGCCTGTGTCATATAGGCAGAAAAACAGAGAAAAGTACAATACCTGCAATCGGTGAAGGTCTTGCGATTTGCCGCTTTATTACTACCGAAATGATTGCAACCACTTGTCTTGTTCTTTATAACGCTCTGTCATTCACAAACAAACCGAATCATGCAGCTAATAGTCCAATTTGGCCTTTCAATGATATGCTATTTGCCTGAGGCTGGTTACGTTGTTGCCGTTTGAGAAATAAAAGCGTTGGGTTTTTAGATCTGAGAAGATTTTAAATTTAGACTGGAGCCATTTTGAAAGTCCAGCTCCTAATGGGGAATGCATGTAAACCCCATCCCTCCCATAACAATACACAGTTGTTTTCATGTTTGGTTTGTATTAGTGAACAAAGGAAGTACATGGTGTTCTGCTGATCGAAACCATCAAGACTGACTCAACAGCACCAGAACTTGCAGACTATGCACATGAGGAGCAAACAAAATGTGTGCTGGCACTGCAAAACCCACAAACCCTTGCAGAGCTCTAGAAGAAACCTGAAGAAAGTTCTCAGTTAGGTAGTTTTGTAAAGTAGGAGGCACTGTGACGGTAAAATAGAGATTATTAACACGGCCGCTTCGGAGAAGAGTTTGCTGACATTATACTGAGCAATTAGTCTTAGAATCTTCTGGAAGAGTGAAAAATATCAGAGCAGCTGGGAATATGTAGAGATTATTATGGATTTTAATAGTATTATATTTCCTATTCATACATTTTCTCTCACATTTACATCTCATTCACTCCTATACACTCTCCGCTCTCTTCATCTATGAGAGATATGCGTGCTGTTATGCACAATTTTAACCTGGTTTGTCATCTAGCTGATAAATGTGTTTAATTGAATTAGGTATGTTTGTTTAAAGGATTGAACCATGAAAATAGTTTTAGAGTCTAATAAGTTAATCTTACACTTATTTATCTCATTTATGAGCCCCCATTTATAATAAAACTTGCATTCAGTTATAAAGATTTCTGTCTTTTGGATGATTTACAGTAGAATTCAGACTCAGCTGCTTTATCATATCTGTCACAGTAGGGAAATTGTTGGGAAAGATGTTTTTTGCAAGAGAAGCTTAAGAATAGTTTCCCTGCGGTGAGTGTTGTCTGTGTAAACAGGTTGGTTGCTATGGAGTGGAGCTGTCAGATGATGTGTATTATTATCGAGCTCCAGGCCCCTGGCACGGTGCGAGCGAGCCTGAGATCAGAGTGCAGATCTGGGCCGCTTCTCCACCTCGCTCCCTGAGATCTCTTAAAAAGCCATTAATGAACATCTGGTTGAGATTACGTTAATATTGCCATCAGCAAAAAAGTGCTGGCAAACACAACAACCCGCTATGTGTGGCTGCACTTTTCCCATTTCTCTCCTTCACCCTGAGCTTAAAATAGTTTATGTGCTCTTTTGAGTATCATTCACGATAATGAGAAAATAAGCAGCTGGTACAGGCTATTGTCCCTGTGAACCCTGATCTAATGGAGTCAACACTTGTTCAACAAGGGAATTTGTCACCAATGGTCAGTTTTCTGTTTTTTAAATCTCTGTGAATTGCTGTTTGAGGGCATTATTGCATTGGTTCGGTGTGAGACTTTTTATGAACTTTAAATAGAGGTCATAAAATACTGTATGAAAATACAGGGCTTTCAATATTATTGTTTGTTTTTGTAGAAAGCCTTGCATCCTGTTTTGAACATTTCCATCAGCTGATTCACATGGAAGGATGTGGTTGAAGCTGTCGAAGGCACTGAGAAAATGGGCCACAGCTATTAATAAATGAGTCATTTAACCCAAACTGAGATTTCATAATATGCCATGTTTTTCAGTTTCATGCTTCAGAGGGCTGTAAATAGGTCCAAATAAAACATCACAGTAGTTCTGCGGTAGCCGCAGGTGTATTGGGTTGACACTGATTTAGACTCATCATGTTTTATGGAAACATAATGACTAAGACTGTATGTTGACACAAATCAATGACATGATTAATGAATAATCCATTACTTAGACATGGTGGTTTTTACTCCTCATGGTAACTTTCAGAGGTCTCAAGCCCTTTCAGACTGAGAGAAGGGAAAAATATTCCTCTCCAGATATTTTGGGCAATTTTAAAGGCATGCACAAAAAGTGTTTTTTTTTAAAGAATCCATTGCACAATTGTTGGAGCTTAACAAATGTTACTTTTTTCCAGCATTTTAAATATCACTTGTTTACATCTTTTTTTCCTGTGGATTTTCCTATAAAAAAAGAATTTGTATTAAATTATTAATGAAAATAAAGAAGTTTAGTCACAAATATTCTTGGTTTATAAAACAATGCTTTGTGACTAAGCCTGAAGAGACTATATATGAATGTCTGTGTCTTACACAAATCAAATACTCTCACAGTTGTCCAGGCCTGAGAAATATATAGTGCTGACCACAGAGCCATACATGTGAGCGAGTGTGTTTGCATGTGTGCAGGAGAAACTTACAGCGTGAAGCCCACTTGTCATGTGTCAAGGCAGGCTTAATAAGTGTAGCGGCAGCAGCATTTAGGAAGATTGAGTGATATACGTTCCATATGGAGGTGAACTTTGTGAAGCCTGTCAACTATGAACCAGCACAAAGCCAGCAGGCCACTTCAGAGGTGTCATAAAGCTCATTTTAAACACACTCCCTATTAGCTTATAGATCTATCACAGCTGGATCACCTAACAAGATCTGAACATTGGTTTGGATTCCACTGGCTTAAAACTGGATTAGAAGAGCCTGTGTTAGTATCACTAACAGGTTTTACACTGCTGTTTCAGCTTATTGTTCAATTGTTCAGTTGGTAAAGTTGAAATGTTCTCATGTTTAGCTTCACAAATAAAAACCTCATTTCAGTTAAGTTCAGCTTAACTAATTCTCTGACGCATTTAAAGCATGAGATTTTTGTGCTCAGCTTTGCTCATTCCTGGCACTGGAATATCTGGCTGTCTAGAACAAATGACAGAGACAGACGCATCATCGGTGCCCAGACGAACTGAATCTACTGCTGGTTTGTGGTGAGGTTTTCTTGTGGCCTGTCAATTGTTGTCGGGTAAGTTCATAACTGTCCTACTGCGTTAACTGTGAGAAGCTGTACAGAGGTAATACATGTCTACAGACTAATGGAAATAATATCAAAGCTTTAGACTGGAAATAATCCTTCAAGAAAAGAACATTGTTTTGTGTTGAGCCTGATTATACTACACTGACTTATGGTGACACTATTCAAATTCACTTATTTCTTGCTGTAAGTTTCCTAAATCAAGCTGGTATTTCATTGAAGTGCTTCTTTCTCCAAATTCGTTCTTCCAGAGCCATGTAAAAGGTTTCATATTTTCCACTGTGCGTATCCAGGACATTTACAGTTGGCGTCAGAATATCAGTTGGTCTGAGGGGAGGCACTTTGAAGTGTTTGTGGTATCACGACATCTGCGGGCAAGATGTGCGCCCTGCGGAGAGGGGGGTGTCGGGGGGTGCTGAATACTGCCTGTCTTCTCCCACATCATGTGACAATGAACAACATTCCTTAACTCTTTCTGGAGCAGACACGTTGCGAAAACCTTCCCGTCTTCATTCGACATCACCGTCTACACTGATTTATCCGCATCAGTGGCGATGTTTTTCCAGCATCTCCTGAATAATGATGACTTGGCTGTGATGCTTATATGTCTCGATGGGAGCTTCCATGCTTAGCAGACCTTTGGTTAATTGTTTTCAGAAGGTGCTGGCACATGTTAGGGTAAAATGTTTCCTATGAAGTACAATGGCCCGACATTTCAACAGTGATTATTTTTAAGAAGGCAAAGAGACACTCTGATATGATACTGTGATACTGTGATCGGTGATATTGTGAACAGTGCACAAGCCGTGTTTGATCCCATTTGGTTTCATCAGTTTAAGTGTATTATTGGTTTCAGGTTTGGCATGGGACTCACCTAGGGGTCGAACAAGGCATGAGCATAAAACATGAGAAGGAATCTAGAGGACCAAATAAGGGCTTAAGTGTAATGACTTCTGAAGTCTACTGACCCCAAGTGGTAATGACCCTAAAGGTCACACAGTAGTTTGAAAAATGTTCCCTCAATGTTCTGGGCACAACTTTAACAAGTTCAGCCTTTGTAGCCATTTTATTGAAGTAGTCACCAGTACTTCTCCTACCTCAATTCACTCCTTCAGATAAACATCCCCTTAAAACTCACCTGCTTTGCAGACCCCTGACTGATCTCTAATGCGGCGATGTTTAACCTCATTTTAACATTGTATGTAACATAAAAACAAACGTCTTCTACTGTTCATCCTGTCCCTAGCATCATATCTATTCATGCTTGTAGCTTTATAGCTTTGTTGACTAGGCTTGTTGGTTCTTAGGGAAAAATGCTAAAAAAAAAAAGCTCTCTCTCTCTTTGTTAGACCCTTTGGATAAAAGCGTCTGCTAAATGAATAAATATAAATGTGAGTTGCTCTATTTGAGAATGTTTTTAATTTAATTTGGTTACTGTATTTAACGTTACTGTTTTTTCACTCAAACAGTAAAATAGCTAAATTTAGCGAAATGTTTTATTGACTTAAATTGTCAACAGTAAAGTCACACTGTTATGAAGGACCGAAACAAACAAGCTGCTCGTAAAAGTAGGGCAGCAACACTACAGTCAGCTTACTGGCACCACACGCATCCCGCAGTCAGACACATGAAAGCACCTTCAGTTCAATTACAACTAAACCACAGGACAGCGACTTCATCAACAGTTCAGTCTGCAGGAACCATAACAGCCACACCACAGTCATTTTCACATTTCACTGATAACAAATGGGTTGCCAGAAATATGCCAAACGTGCTGCCCATCGTCATAAACTCTCCAGCTCTTCTGAATGTTTCAGACAGACAGCGGTGGAGCCATTTGTAAGCATTATTAAAGTCATATTTCACAGTTTCGCCTGTAAATCACCCCCAAAATGTTTCAAATTAGTTGGATTACTGTTTTACTTTGGGGTTACTGCCGGAGTGCTAGACAGCTCAGATGTGTTAGATGGTGGTTTGCAGGGTGGTCCAGAGAAACAAGCATCATGTTTCGTGGTGGAAGAAAGTTCTGTAGTAAATGACTGTAAGCAGAACATGCATTTGTGATGTTGTTAGCATGTTTATACCCCAGATCCTCCAACACAAGCGTTTAAATTAATTGAAAGTTCAGCCCTGATACTAATGCATCTAAAAAGACCTTACTCAATTATGGCTTACCATAAAACCTAAAAATTTCCCTAAATGGCTGGCTTTCAAGGGCTGACTGGTACACAGATCCAACCAGATGATTCATTATAAGAAATGAAAACATTCAATTATGGGAGTAAACCAGTTTCGGGTAATGTTGTGACTCATATTTGTGAGCTATCGTGGATCATTATAGTATAGTATAACTGGTAAAGGGCACTAGAATAAATCTATGTGAACTCATGCGGATAGTGTCCATGCTATAGTCTGCTGAACTTAGTAACTACACTATATATATGCCACTCAATGTGATATGGATTACACTTAAATGCACAACTTATAATAAAATTTGTGAAGCTTTTTAATACTTTGGATTCTGACGGTGTTTTAAAATATAACTGTCTGTAAAATATAACTATATCTGTTGGTGTTCACTCTTGAAAAGATGTGTTGATCATTAACTTGCAAGTAACCTGAAGAAAGGGCCCAGTTTGTAGCTGAATACAGCATTAAATAGCTTGTAAGATGTTATAGGCTTGGTGCATCAACACACATACCAGCCTCTTAGATCTTTTTATTTGGTTTAGGTTGTTTTCAGCTTGGCTGTCATCAGCATTACTCCCAGCATTTTTAAACAATTTCCACTTGCTGCAAGCAGTGTATTAGACACACAGAAATGAAAACCATAACTAGCTACATTTTCAACATGTTCAACATCTCTGAGTCAGACCATCTGACAAGTTCTCAACAGCCCCTCTAAACTCAGCAAACTAGACAAAGAAAAGCTGGAAAGGCAATGTTAAGATTCTGCAGGACGAATCCAACTCTAGACTGTTTCAAGATCCCTCTCAATAAGTGAAAATTGATCTGTTAAAATATTAATTACCTTGCTGAATATTAAACCATTTCTAAAATGAGACCAAACAAATGTATATTTACAGCTAATGAATTTGATTACAAATCAAATTAAACAAAATGCACTTGGTGATATCTCTTAAAAAAATACGTGGTATGTGGATTTTTGATTTCTGCCCATTTCTTATCAATTTTTAAGTCACGTTTATCCGACCCTCTGTTCTCCTGTCCGACAGATGGCGACCGTGTTCAGTGCAGCGTTCAACCCGAGCGAACCTCTGTCCCTGAAGCGCATCAGGTGGGTGACAGTGGATGAGCAGATAGTTAGAAATGCTAATCTATATATAATTTTTTTCTACTATCACTATGTACAGCCCTAATAAGTATTCATCATAGTGATCCAAGTTTATAGTTCTAAAAATGATAGGAAAAAACATTAACCATCAGTATCTAAATTCAGATCATCATAAGTTTTAATTAATAAATAAATAAATTAATAACGTTTTTATTTAGTTTTCTGTACAAAATGTAGAGTTTGAGAACATATTGTAAGATTATTTTTGTCAATGTCTTTTTAATGAAATATAATCAATATTTTTTAATAAGTCTATTTGTTGTGTTTTTAATTAGTATGTGACTGAAGAGCTTGAATGCAGACACTGATATTCACTCTCTGGTAAATGTAAATCACCCTGTTAAACACAGATCATAGTAGTTTTGATCACTGTTTACTGTTTGTTTTTGTTTATTAATAATATTTTTGTTTAATTTAAGTGTTATTCATTATATTGCCATAGTCATGCAGAATTTTTTGTTGACATTCCTTAACCAGTTAAACCAGTAAACCATTTCTTAGCCATTTGAAGAAATGGAAGTATGCTATTTATTGCTTTGTGTCCAAACTTATTTTAACTTAATTATATTTAACATGGTGTAACTAGTTGCTTTTCCATGTTCACTTGATCAGATTGATGAAGAGACCAACATTATTATGAGATTTCATTTGAGGGCATCACAGAGAAGATCAGAGGTTCCACCCTAATTCTCCAGCTGGCCTGATAACCTGGAGGAGCTTCTGCATTATGGTACCAGAGCAGCCTAAACATCCAGATCTTACAGTTTGTGTTTGTCCTCAATTCCTTCAGCTTAACACATAAATATTTGGTAATATTGCCATCATTGTTGTTATTCTGTGACAAACTTAAGTCATAAACACATCAGAAGTCATTGTAGAAAAGTGCCACACAAAAACATTTAAAAAAAACACATTTTTAACCCCTCTCACAGTAGTATTTGTTTGATTTTCATAGTGTAGTTGGTGGTCTGAAAGTACGTTGGTTTAATCTTTGTGAATGATTATTGTCAAGTTGTTTGTTTATAAGTATGTGATGTGTTTGATGTTTCTTGAGGAAACTTCGCTCTGAGCTCTTGGCTCGAGTGTTGAGAGAAGACTGGAAACACAGTGTTGAATTAGCTGCTACTATTGTCTACATCTTCCTCTTGCTTCTCAAGGTATGTGGTTCCTTTACAGTTCTTTGTATGTTGCTTTGATGTTAGCTTGTTGAGCTTTAGGATGCTGTTAGACTGTCAGCCTAGTAAACGCTTTCCGAGGATTTGTGATTCTAAATCTTCTTTGAAGCATCCCTTTTGTAGCTATCAAAACAAGCCTTGTGTAACAAATAATACATTTCAAGACAATTACTGGCAGACTTTAAATTGCCTGCTGTGAGCAATTTTCCAGTTATTATGAATAATCTACAGGTCTCTGTTTTTTCTTTGCGTGTCTATGCTGCCCGTTTTCGTCCATAAACACATGCAGACAGACATTTTTGACCACTGTGTCACGTCTTTCTCTTTAATGCAACATCTCATGCTGAAAGCAACATTTTTAAATCAGTGTGTCACCTTAAAAATAATTCAACTTTTGAAAACATGTCCCAAGACCCCTGCATCCTTTTGCAGTCTGTTCGTCTGAATCAAAAGCCAATTTTGAAAACCTGTAGCTTTCACATAAATAGAAGAATGTTTAAATGATCTTTAATGGCTCTGTATTTATTTTTAAATTCATTAAAATAAAGAGTGCCACCTACTGTTCTTAATAGTCAACTCATTTTTATATGTATAGTAAATATAATATATACTTTTTAACTGTTCATTTTAAGAATGCATGTTTCATACCAGCTTGATTTGGCTTTATACCGACACCGGGTGACAGAGTGTGCATCACGATGTGACAGCTCAAAGTATCGCAGCTCTTTTATAGTCATAACAAAATCATAAGACCTCAAAACATCTTTCATGGCCTCAGATCGGATTACTGCTTTCACTTCAGATAGCCGTCAGGAATCATTTGAGGCATGAGAGTATGTGTTCTTATTTGAAAGTTTACCTTGGCTCACGTTTTCACAAGGCTAATGTGGAAATTACTTACCACGAGCCAGAAGGACTTTGACAGCTGAAGGATGTATTTGAAACGCATGATGAGATGTTTGGCCTGATCCTTCAGTTCTGTTTATGTATTAATCAGAAATGGTTTGAAATAAAGGTGACGCGCTCATCTCAGTTTTTCTGCGTATCGGTCACTGTCTAGTTCGCGGGTTTATCATATGCATCCGTGTCTGGGTGAATTTAGTCATGAGAGGTCAAAGAAGGACAAACCCCTCATGGCTCATAATTGCTGTTCTGGGTTCTTTCTGCTGTTTCTCTCAGTTCCACATGCTGGTTACGCACTATAAGACCGGCGCTCTCCGCATGAACACCATCGAGCGTGAGCTGAAAAAATATGACCTGTGACAGGATGAGTTGGAGAAGAAGAACAAAGCTTATATACTTACTGTCAGTGGCACAAACTGTTGTTAATCAAAAAGCCCTTTTAGATCAAGAAGCCCAGTCAAAGCTCTGATGGATTTGCTGACAGAATGTTGGATGTTCTCTGACTTACTGCAAAGTATTAGGAAACAATAAGTCACTTTAAGACTTGCGATGGCTTATTCTAGTCTAATATTTAAGTCAATTTTATTTGATGTTTTGCATTTACATTTGAGCATTTGCATTTGCTAGCATCTACCTGGGGAACAAGAATGACATGGTGAGCAGATTACCATCAGAAAATATGGTATCAAATATGGAATGGATATTCAAAACCTCACAAGATCAAACTTTTTAAAGTATTACTTCAGCTGTTTTGTTTTTAATTTATTTTATATGAGCTTTGCAAATTTTGCAACCCTGTTAAACTTCTGGTCTGAATACAGTTAAAAAACCTGATTTCTGTAATTTTGTGACATTTGTAAATTTATACAAGTTTGTAAAAAGTTTGAAACAAAATCTAAATATAAAGTTTTTTGCTCATTAAAATGCTACGTTTGTGCTACAATTAATTGAATACCAATTCAATAGATCAATGTGAAATTATTTTAATACAGCATAGTTAAAATTATACAGTAGCCAAAATAAACTTAAATAAACTTTAAGTTAAAATAAACTTTAAGCCAAAATAAGTTTGTTGCATAATAGTTTATCCTGTAATCATCTCATGTTATAGTTCTCACAATATAAAACATGGATCCTGTGGTTGTAATGTTTTAAAAAAGTAAAAAGAAACCAAAATGTAGTATTTGTGGTCATTTATGAGTGTCATTTATGTTAGTGACTATATCAACATAAATGTCGTTAATAGCTTTTTGCCATTTACAGTTCTTCACTTTTAAGGTGTCTTAGTTTATTGGCCATTTACATCAGCATAGTTCATTGCTGTACATAAACTCGTCCTGCTTGTCCTTAAACTGCACCACTGTCAGTCCACCTGGAATCAATCTGCCCTGGCTATGAATGTGCATTTATCAAGGCTCCAAATTAGGAGCAGTTGTTTTTATTCCTGTATCCCCTTACCAAATCCATGTTGTAGATAAAAGAAATTGGCTTTTGGCTTTAAAAGTCTTTCAACATGTTCGTACATAAAAACACATGTCGGACAAAAAAGTCTGGCCATCTGAGGAAAGGAAGAAGATTCAGTTTGTTTCTCGAGTACGAGAACCATGTTTTAAATCATTCTGTGTAGTTGTTCCATCCAACATATAACACTCAAGATTTCAAATGTGTTAATTGTATTGTATTTGTACATTCGGAATAGGCTAAGATGGATACTGTGGAGACACTGGATCATCTGGTTCCCTGTGAACATGAAGATCTGCTGAACGTTACTCTGTGGCTCCTCCATAATCTCTTCTTCAACACAGGCCTGAGCACCAAAATGGTGCAAGTGGGTCTGCTCTCCAAACTCACCACTTTCCTGGGTAACTCTCCTTTCTTCTGATGGTGCTCTTGAGGTTGGACCATTGTTCTACTGTAATTTAATTGCACTGTAATTTAGAGAACCTTCTAAACCAAGCCAGGAATTCACATATTCCTAAAGCAGTAGATTAAGAATACATTTTATCATATGATTTTCTTTTCCATTTGAAATGAACCTCTCTTTAAAAAAAGTAAAGAAACCATGCATGAGCGAGGTTCATTTAAAACTTTACAGATGTTATTTTCTGTCATCTTCAGAATCTTCAAACTAGAAACAGGGTTTAATAGGTTTAAAATCTTAGAGCTGGAATCTGCAGTAAAGAATTGTTTGAAATGGATACACAGAACCGTGATCTACATCTAAATGGTTTGCAAGCAGCAGAATATATAGTTACACTGAGACCAAAAACCTGCTTTGGCAGAAGTTGATGCAGGTGCTTTTGATGGAAGCTTGACTTAAAATATGACCGTTTTGGCCAAGTTATGATATCTGACTGCTCAGTTTACTGAAGCAAGTGAAGCCAAACACATTTAACCAATGTTTTCTGAGTTCACCTACACAAGTCATATGAGAACAATTTTTCTTTGTGTCTGTTTTTATTTTTTTAAAGCAATCTGTAGCTTCTCTTTGTACATCTTTGTCAGGCCCTTGTATTCATGGTAATTTGAATATGACGCGTCATTTTTTCAGAAAAACAGTTTTAAATAACACCTTTGCGTCTAAGGAAATGCTGCTTTCTATATACTCTCTGTGATTATGTGTCAGGGCCTAATTGTTGCCCATTTTTTCAATGTGTTAGCCATTTACGCTTCAGTAGTGCGGGTGCCGTCATAAAGCCTCTTCCACTCTGCTTGCTCTCACCAAGGTGAACAGTATCACAGGTCAGCAGTGTCTGTGGCCGCTAATGAGAAACACATGTCCAGGCCACCGGGGGCAGCACTGGGACGGCCTCACCTTATTAATGCCACTAAAATATATGCCTCCCCCTATATCCCCAATTAAACAAACTCTTCCCAGCAAAACTTATCTCTTACCTCATGATACCTCAGCAGTCACATCTGTTTTTAATAGCTGATGTGATAATGTGTTCTAGGGTGTCTCGGCTGCCACAGTCGGACTCCTAATAAATAATTATGCAGTTGATCCATCAGTGTGTTTCCTATCTCA
>JAZGTK010009841.1:0-10427 GCA_036877625.1 Ambastaia sidthimunki | reverse complement strand
ACAGAGAGAGTCTGTCAGCGCGCTCACAGACTGACACGGCTTCCGCATCTGTGGCTGTTATTAGCGCGTCTCTTAAGACAAGCTCAATTATCTGACACTGCCCGCAATTTTCACCCCCCTCTCCAGCACAATGTAAAGTTCCTCTGCTTTATTTCTCAAGCTGTTCATTTGGAGGAGAAAAACAAGGAGAGAGATGAGGCTGGGAGGAGAAGACTTGACGAGATAAACTGAGGGGAAAAAAAAACCAAGATGAGTCAAAAACTAATTTGATGCTTACTTTACAAGAATAAAGAGTTTCAGAGGACGCTTCAACAAATATATGTGGAGGATATCTGAATGATAACATGATTGATGTGGATCAAATAAAACAATGACTTTGCCATTTATATTTGATCGGGACAATCAGTTTCTATTAGGAATATGCTGTTCCAATGGATTTTGTTGTTGATGTTGTTGTCTGTTATGGATATGGAGCCATTGTGCACATTCTTTGCAATTACCATTGCTGGACACTTCCATGATGGTACCATCAGAAATGTTAGATACTTTGGAGCAACAATTTACATTTAGAGAATGAATGAATCTTGACTGCTCGAATTCATAAAACTTTACATCAAAAACATTTACCTCCACTGTCAACTTCTAATCCACTCTGTGTTAGTCCAAGCAGGTTGTGTCTCAGACTCACCTGACAGGTTCACCTCAAACCTGCTAATGTCCCTCCGCTCGGCTTCCAGTTGCTGTGGGAACCAGTGAAAAGCTCAATGATGGCAGTATAATGCAGTATAAGAGCAGTAACACGTGAATAAGAAGGCAATCATCTTGAACCCACTTCTCCCACAAGAACTCACTAATGTGCTCAGGAACATGTGCTAATGTGTTATAGTCTGTCTGCTGAGCAGCAAGCGTCAACACTGAAATCTCACCCATTTAGAGTCCGGCCTAATGTGAGAAATAAGCCCACAACTGCAGGAGGGAGTTTTCAACATCTCTGAGAAAATAGATTCATTCCTGGGGGTTGTGCGCAGATAAGACAAGGGAACTGTGTGCGAGATGGGCTTTCAGAAGAAAAGTGTTCCTTCATGTAAAACACCCCCCTTCCATTCTCTTACTCACTGGCATTTCCAGCGGTCTGGTGCAAGCATGGATCATCATGGGGTCAGTCCCTAAAGAGGCCTTTTCAGTTATCACAGGTGCTCTTTCAGACACACATCTTCAAAGAAAGATGTTGTTTTTTTATTTTCTTGTCTTTTTTGTGTCCTGTTGGGTGAAACGCGAAGACCTCGGAAGTCAAATTAATCTATATGTGTCTTTCAGCCTCAGGCAGCTGCTGTCTGGGTGCAACCTGAACGTTGTGTCCTCTGAACACAAATGGGATAGAGATTGTTCTGGCCCATGGGGCAGGTCTAAAGAAGCTGTTGCAGAAGGACGGAGGCAGCATCACAGCGGTTTTCCTCACAGTAGACAGACGACTATAATCAAAGTGAGAAAGACTTCTGTCCAGATTACAGTCTTCAATCAGTCAGCCAGGAAAATCATATGTACATCATCCTCTGTACGGATGGTTCTGCCTCACATTACCTGTGTCAACCTTGCCAAAGACATGATGGGAAATCAGGAGAACCATCAGCCACCTGACATTCTAAAGGAAAGGGCTTAGTTTTCATTCCTCTCAATGAGTTCTTCCCACAACTGTCACCATGGGGACCCTGTCCTGACCTCCACCGATTTAGAGGCTGACACCATTTAACATTTCCACAAAACGGAGGTGATTTCTGCCGTTCTCCTTGCCAGCGGAACTCTTGCTGTTTTGGTCAATCGTTTCAGAATCACTGGCAATTTCTGTGAGAGAGGTCAGTGAAAAACTGAGTTTTCAGAGAGACTAAATGGAAATGAAATATGGAAAATGTATGATAGCATATGAGCAGTACATCTTGTCAAAGGAAAACAGAATGGATCTGAAATCTGAAAATGCATAACTGACAAGACTATAGTCTGAATGTCAATAAAAAACCCTACATTTTTACATTTCCAGAAGAAAATGTGTTACGCTTGCTCGTGTGTAACCTTTGGCTGTGATGCTGTGGTGTTGTGGGGGGTTGGCAGGGCACTACTTTGCTATTTTTACAACATTACTAGAGTCCTCTCACCATAAATAAGAAACACAGCAGTAGTGATGCTTGCCAAACATCACTAAAACAGAGAAACAACAAGCATTTCGGATTCTATCGAATGCGTCCAAATGTATCTTCTACTAACAGAAAGGTGCTCTTCAAACAAAGACACAAGATGCAGGCAAAGTATCCCTTAACTCTTAAACAAACAATAATGACAAAGAATAAACTATTTAAAATGTTTTTCCTGAAACAGAAGAGAGATACAAAACCTGTAATTTCCTTTGACACAAAAAAAACACCTGATTAGACCCTGTGAAAACAACCTCTTGGCCAGAGCAAAACACATCAAGCAATTGCAGCCCCGGGTGTTTTCACACACCCCTCCGCTTTTCAAAATTCTGCATTTCTTAATCTTGTGGCCATGCAAACACCTTAGTTTAATGCAGGTTACAAATAATGAAAGTAAACTTCCAGGCAGAGACAATCCACATTCTGGAACTGCAGGAGCGCTGTTTACATAAAATCCACTTTGCCTCAACCTCCACATGGACCTCACCACAGGAGACAACCAGTCTTATGCAATAACTTGGACCACTCCAATAGAGATTCAATGAGCTATACTTTCTCCCTCTTTCTCTCTCTCTCTCTCACTCACACCCACACACACACCCTAAAGTTTAGCTGGCTCTGTAGAGGGA
Source organism: Ambastaia sidthimunki (assembly GCA_036877625.1). NCBI lineage: Eukaryota > Metazoa > Chordata > Actinopteri > Cypriniformes > Botiidae > Ambastaia > Ambastaia sidthimunki. The sequence goes on along the minus strand of JAZGTK010009841.1, from coordinate 7,612 downwards.
GGTCACACAATTGTCTTTGCGTTGAAAAAAGAGGGGGAAAAAAATCACTGACCTACTGCACAATTGGCCGTATTTAGCCATGGGAGGAATTTCAGATTGTTGGGTCCACGCTGAGTGTACAAGCCTGTGGAAAATGATTCGCTTCAGCCTGCGCCAGTTCTGCGGCTGATCAAGGACATGAGGACTCTCTCTCTCTAAAGAGAAAAAACACACTGTCAAACTCTGTGGAACGCTGGAATGGTTTGATTCAGTCAGGATCATAACCTGTTTGATTTGTGTGTGTCATTAATAGAGACTTCATGTTACAATCTGCCCTCAGAACAACAGCAAGATTATACATTAACATATATTTAAATACCCCATGAAATGTGATGAATACAATTTTTTTTCCTGGGTTTGTTATTGAAACAGGACGTTTATGAGGTTTGGAAAAGAGGGCATCCAGCCTCACTTCCAGGGTTGCAGTATACCTGCATACTAGCATCTCTGATCACCATCATGATGTTGTCAGAACACACATCTACTTTTAAATGCCTGTCAACAAAGTTGCCTCAGAATGAAGTTAAGGCTTTTATATTAGGGTCAATTTAACATATTCACATGGTCAATTTTTGGTCTGTTTTCTCTAAAGAGAAAAACTGAACATATTACCTTAGATAACTTTTGCGCTGGAGTTTAGATTTGTGTTGTGGTTACTGTAAGTCACATGCAGAGATGCTGCGGCGCTGTTTAACTTCACTATCCTGTATTTATTCATAAATATCAAACACCTGCATCACTGATGTAATACAGATATAAGATCAGGATGCTGATATCTGAACAGCAGGATCCTCATAGCACACGTGTGAATATACATTAGGCCTCAATATAAACACATTTACTGGAGCTGAGAGACACCAGGAGTAAAACTGTGTGTGAATAGCACAAAGTGCTGAATGAACACAGAGCACATGGCACATGAATGCGGCTCTCAGAACGATTCTTAAGACCCTCCTCAAAAAGTTGTTGCTCTTTCAGTCTCATTGAATAGTGGCCATTTTAGGAAATTACTGCCTCATATTTAACCACCTCAAAAGTGTCAGAAAAGGAAAAAAGCAACAGCGAGGGAGGAAAAGAGGGAGAGACCAAGAAAGAGCGAGAGAGAGAGAGAGGCAGTTAGAGTAAATGGAAGAGACTAAGATGAAACCTCAGGCTTTTGAAATGTGCTATATCCTGAGGTAGAAATAATCAAATAAACCATTTCTACCAACTGTTCTCATTGTGGTTCTGTTTCAGAAATGCCCCTTCTCTCAGAAATATCAAATTTAGTCATAAATGCAGGTGAAAACGCTGTATGTTATTGCTGTGTGTGCATTCAGCTGGTCTAGCAGATCTTCAGTTATCTTATTATGTAGTTTGCACATGAAATGGAATAAAAAAGTGGAGGTCCAATTACTCTGATTCTAAGTGAGAAGCTGGTTCAGCACCAACATTTCACAAAAGGCCATTTGGCACCTCAAACCACAAACAGCCCAAAAATGAAAGAGAATACTCGAAATTACAGCCTCACGCATCACATATTAAATTGCGACCACTAAATTCTCCATTGCTTTTACTTATGCTCTATTTTACTGCCAACAATTCCTCACGGCTGAGATCAGACCATCCCTGGGCTAGGCCTTGTTTTATACAAACAATATTATAATGGCTGTATTTTAACGGCAATATTATAACAAATCTTGTACACATCCATAAACTGCAAGACTCAGGTGTATAAATAACACCATATGATTTGTGCAACGGGAGAGTTCAAATGACCTTTGATTCTTTCTAAAACATAAAAAGTGCAGAAATATTCAGGTACACAGTCAGGGTTTTAAAGTTTGCTTAAAGTTACTGCAGCCTGTGGACTGATATTTAAAACATGCAGAAATGTAAAACAATACAAAATATTCTAACATGTACTTAGGAAATTGATAAATGCTTTACTTTAATGTGTTATTACAATAAAATCTGACATTTATACTTTAGAGGTCCCCAGATAGTCTGAGAATCTGATTGGGGTTCAAAAGTCGACAAACCCTGTTTAAAAAGCTTCAACATTAAATATTACACTAACAAAATGAAAATGAATCAGTGACAGGTTGAGTTTGATCCACACTCTCACTTCGGAAGCTTTTATCTGTGCGGTCCAGCAGAAAGAGCTGCGGCCACACCAGAGCGATTCACTTATCAGCACGACAGGAGCAGCATGAACCTCCTGCAACCCACCCGCTGCTTTTACAGGAATATATCACCTGTTTCCAGAAAGAACTCCTTCAAACCAAACTCACCCATCAGCCTGCACTGCCATGCTTTTATCTGTCAGCGCAAAGGTTAAAGGTCACATGCACACAGCCCCACCACGTGGAAGGCCAGTGAGGAATTGTGGGTAACCTACAGTAATGGTTTGTTTGAAAGGTGAGGATAAGATGATTCATGGACCTTGTTTCAGTATTCACTGCACCCCACCTGACTTCAGACTATTACAATATTCAGATTAGCGTGCACTGGAAATTAATTGGACTAATTAACATACAAGTAAATGATGATACCGTTAACACATTTCATTAACTCAAACTGTCATTTCATGTTCACCGGGCTCTCCGTATTGCATTACAATGAATTGAATTCATTAAATTATGCAAATGAAAGGTGGCAGAAAATGGACGGCCCCACATGAACACTAATAGAGTCTGTTTTTACTGGATGTCTGAAAGCATGTGCTTTTAACTTTGATTTGACAGATAAAGATTTCAGTGATATATAAGGTATAAGAATAATACAAGGAATTCAAATCACACAAAAAGAAACTGAGTAAAGCCAAAACATCAATGGCTAGTTAGTTGATTGTGTCAACAGTGGAACATGGTTATTTGTATGACCTTATATCAATGCAGAGACTACATGAGGTTTTAGTATTTTCACAAATCAATTTGTCTGTTTTTATAACTTTAAATCAATTGAAAGACTGCATGTTTACTACAGGTGCTTGAAAATACACCCTCCCCCTCATTCATTATAACATTTATTCATAAACATGTTATTTGTCTAATATGCAATTCAATTTCCACACAGTTGGATTTAGTACCGCCAAAAACAATAGAAAATACTCTGATCATAAGATGTTACAGTTTTAAAACTTCTCAAAGAGGAAATTGCTGCAAGTATATTACTAAATTGAAAATGAAAAGGAATGATTTTCACTCTTGAGAGCTTCCCATTATAAACATATTCCACATGCAACTGAAGGGAGTTCAACAGTAGGTGAGCGTTCTCTACGGCATGTCTTCCAAACTCATGGAGACAGGAATATATCAGAGGAAATGGTCAGAGATTCAGCTGGATCCTCGGCTGGTCCTGCAGCTGCAGTGACATCTACTGGACTTTATATACGCAAAGCTTAAACACACACATACACACTTTTCTAGGGTTTATAAAGGCAACCCTTTCAAACACACCAGAGGTATCAAACGTGAATATATTTGTACACTTTAAACGTATTTGAAATTGCATATGTACAATTTGGCTCAAAGGTGAAACACGCTATTACAATATCAAATGTATTATTATTATCATTATTAATATGCACAAATTAAGTTTGTACAAATTATGTTATTGATGAGAAGTGTGAGGAATTTCATAAGCAAGCGGAGTATAGAGGAGTTTTAAAAAATTCCATAGACTTAACATTGTGCAGATCTTTGTGATGTCATAGAGACTTGTGGGTGGACCCATATCGCTCAGCTTAGCAACAAATCAAGCAACTTCATAACCACACCCTAACAACCGCCCCTTAGACTTCCATTAAAAATGGCGAGAGGCATCAGAACACTGTAAAGACAAGTGGGTGGCCTCTTTTGACTCATATGAGAAGTCTTTAATTATCACCTTGGAAACTATCCAGCTACGCCCTAGCAACCATTTAGAGCACCCTAGCAACTGCCTAGTGCAGTTTTGCCATTTTCTTCAGAATGTAGTTTTTAATGCAAGTATGTGAGCAGTTGGCATGACACTGTCAGTGTGACATAGAACTTCACCTACATTTACTTTCAATTATACTTAACTTTTAAACATTTGAATTTACCTTAAACATTTATACAGCACATTTATGACTGAACAGCGACTGAAGCGCTGGCAGCAGCCATCTTAAAACTACCACACTTATCCCAGATACACATCTTGTGGGGCAGTTGTGGCCCACTGGTTAGTGAGTAATCGGTAGTTTGCTGGTTTGATTCCAGTGCCGGCAGGTAGCAACAGGAAGTGCCCTTGAGCAAGACACCAAACCCCCGATTGCTTCCCGGACGCTGCAGTGATAGCTGCCCACTGCTCCAGTGTGTGTGTGTGTTCATGACTTGCAGTGTGTGTTCACTCCTCATTTGTGATGGGTTAAATGCAGAGGTCACATTTCGGTTATGGGTTCCCATATCTGATAAAACATGTCACTTTCACTTTCATATAATAACATACAAAAATAAAGACAACTGACAACCAGACAATTCTGTTTAGTCATTTTAGTGTGAAATAAACAGCTGCCCTCAAAAGCGGGCATTGTACAAGTCTGAAGCTTTCTGGAAGAAAAGACCAAATAAAATATAAAAGTGACATGTTAAGATGCTATTTATAATGAACAAACTCAAAATACACATCACAAACTAGGAAAAGAGTGAAAATGCTATTCTGGATCACTGTGACAGAGAAACAACCCTTATCAAATCACAAAACAAAATAGTGTTTCATTATGTCATTTACCAGCTGAGCCATTTAAATCAGACCATGAGAAACCAGACAGTTTACAAACCTACTGGCTATAAGAGGCATAAACCCAAGACTAAAATTGGCAATGGTACCCAAATTAAGTGAATCGAGAGACAATCTTAATTAGCTGAAGGAATAAAACCACAACAGATGACAGGAGAATAACGGTACAGTACCAGGTGAAAACAAAACCATACTTGAACACCAACAGACAGCAAAAAGTGTCTCCTGTGACAACCTGCAGTGTTTTAAAAGTAAAACTGCATTTTATTTACAAAACATGGTTATTAAACTCATTCAAGGTTTTAGAGCCTCTGCATGGCTACAGTAAGCAGATAGAGTCAGAGTAAAAAAACCCTGATAACAATCATGAACATAATGAACGTATTGTCTAAATGACACAGTCAGGCAGTGACGTGACTTCTCAGATCCCAGACATGTGGATTACAGGCATGAAGAGCACAGGTGCTGTCCCACAAAGCATTTAGTTAACAGGGCTGATGCTGCTACTGTAGGACTGTATTGAACCTGGCACCAGTGTTTTGACAGCTCGTGATGCCAGAGACTCAGAGCTGCTCTTTTGGTCCTGAAACACAACATGCATTAATGCCACAAACCAACAGACATAATAGAAATAGTTTTGCTCTCTCTCACTTTATCAAAGAGTGTAAATCAAGTTCAATTTGGCAAACTACAAACCAATTCATTTCATATAAACAATTATTGACTATGATTATAATACAGTTCTTTAAAAATGTAAAGCCAAAGGTAGTTTGTTCTTAGAAAATCAATATGCCACAAATCCAGATTACAATGTATATAAATATCATTTTGCTTAAAAAGACCATTTGTAACAAATGCATACTAAAGATCTGATTGACAGTAAGAGGTTTAAGAATTATAATGTTTTAATTACATGATTGATTTTTATGTTCCCAATATGTTGGGCCTGGGTTTCCCTACACAACATAAAACTTAATAAAACAAGAACCTATTTTCAAAGGGGCTCAACTGGAGACCTTCATAACTCCTCACAGCAGAACGGCTCACTTCACATCTGATCTCCCACATGAGGAACATACACCAGTCATATCACTTATGATCTTACATTACAGTGAAGGGACTGTTCAGCCACAAATGAAATCTGTCATTATATACGACACTCGTATCATTCCAAACCTGCATGCTGGTATTTTCATCATGGACAGACGTGAAGTGATGTCTGGTCTTCACAAACAGCTATCATGATAAAATATTGTTTTAGAAGACCAGTTTAAAGCACCAGATTTTTGGACTATGTTTCTTTTGTGTAAAATTCCTAAATGTAGTCACTATCAAATGTTACGTTTTGCTACATTAAATTACAATTTTATTGTATTTCACAATAATGTATTTTTAAACAGCATACAGGTTTGGACTGATTTTTTCATGAACTTTACCATTAGCTACCAGTGACCATCACTGCTCCATCCATGATACAACAATTACACCCATTCCAACAAGCACATAAACAGATGTTACACACCCATTCCAACAAGCTTTGTGCACCAGAGCTTATAATACAATATAAGGCATTTCAGTGTTTTATGTGAAAAGAAATAATATTTCCCCCATAAAAAGATGAACAACCCCCCAATAATTCTGTTTGTAAAAAATATATATATGTGTGTGTGTATGCGTATATATGCGTTCCTGTAAATGTACATATTTGCCTATAGGAGGGTAAATATGTAAAGGTATAAAAGCAAGTATATGCACGAGTGTAGAACTGATGTAGTCAGGATGAAGTCTGAGGCTGCAGCAGAGAACGTAACATCATGAAAGAAGAGGTGGAGTAGCAGTCCAACACAAAGTTCAGCTGCATCCCAGAGCAGCCATGCCACACCAGTCACGTGATCACTCATCTCCCGCAGGCACAGACACTAGCTGCAGGGGGATCTCGGCTGAGCTCAGCTGGTCCTGTGAGCCAGAGGTGTTGACGGTAGCACTGACGGTGGCCAGGCCCTGCATGGCACCTGGCTGGATGTTGGTGAGGATGAGGGTGGTACCCCCTGCAGTGATGATGCTGTCTGAGGACATGGCCCCGCCCACACTAGCAACCACAGCACCGCCCCCTACCTTCTTATTCTGGTGTGTTTTTATGTGCTTGGCCAGATGATCGCTGCGCATGAATCTCTTGGAACACTCGGAGCACACAAACTTCTTCTCCCCTGTCACCGTGGTAACACGCCACATGATAAATGAGAAGGAATAAAGGAGTCAGTCAATCTACAGATTGATTTGCTAGTGAAAGAAGGTACAATGTTGATCCTCCAGAGGACAAACTAAACTCTTTATCTTTTATTCAGACTGTCATGACTTTTTATTTTATATGAGGTTCGCAAGTTTTAAAAACCCTGTTGGAACGACGTTTAAAACCATGATTCTTGAGATTTTGCTATTTTTCCATTATTAAAAAATTTTATACAACTAAATTTGACAATTGTATGTGTACCATGGGTATTTTGTGCTTGTAGCGCTGTTGTTAGGTTAGCAACATGCTAACATAAACGCTCTGAAATGAATGATGATTGGACACGGCCGTGTGCTTTATGTGAGGAGCTCTACTCTGTCATTATGAAGTGTGTTGCATTACTGTAGAGCTGCGGTTTTAGAAAGTGATTCCTTATGCAGGGAGTACACACACAGCTAAAGACAGAAGAGCAAGAAACAGTGTGTGTGTGTGTGTGTGTGTGCGGTTACCGGTGTGTGTTCTCCTGTGTCGCTGTAGCTCATCACTGCGTGTGAACTTCTTCCCACAGAACATCCATGTGCAGACGAAGGGTCTCTCCCC
>JAZGTK010009840.1:0-16899 GCA_036877625.1 Ambastaia sidthimunki | reverse complement strand
GTGATTGACATGTAAAGCATTTAACTGCCATTTGTTTTAGGGGCGTTTATAGCGGCATTTTAATGGTGCCATTTAGGGCGGGTTTATCTACAGACATTATACCACAATGAAAGATTGGTGTAGGTAATAAATGATTATTTCACAGACAACCCAGAAACAGTGCTGAACATACAGTTCTGCAGAGCAATAGCTAGTTAATACTAAATGAGCAGCTGTTTGCTCAAGCAGTTCATTTGCCTCATCTATTTTTAATCAGTCATTTTCAGAGAGCACAATGCAGCCAATAAAAGAAGAACAAGAAGCTATGATTAAGATTTGATTGGCTAGACTATTGTAGAGCCGTTGTCTTTGGATATGTGGTATTTAAGGGCTTACATGTTTTACAACAGTAGCTGGTTTGCTGCCAAAAACATTACTGTGAGTGGCTTGTTAAATACAACCATTAATCTGATTTCTTTGAATAAGAAAACCTGCTTTATTCATGTGTTTATATAGCCGTTGTGTGGACTGACATCCATTATTGATTACATGGGGCTTATATGGTGTGTCACTTTTTAAATATAGATCATAACTTTGCTTTGAACATCTTTAGATATATATATGGCCTTCCTCTATAATTTATGAAGGCTTTCAAAGAGTTAGTTCACAGCCTTGCAGTTTTCAATTGGTAGAAATTTATATCAACATAGGAGGGATATTTCATACATAAAAATAAATAAGGTTGAATATTAAAGTTTCCTTGCACTAAGCCTTATTTTAGAGTAACCAAAACGGGTAACACTTTTTGACAAGTTACATGTGTAATATAAAGTGTAATCCAAAACTGATTATATGCATTTTAATTATTTCTGCATAAAATACAGCCTGTCAGGCCTATGAAAAGTGATCGTGCGGGTTTTGAGAATGTCACATGTAGCTTTAATGTAAGCTCTTGCTGCATGTGCTCTTATGCAATGGCTCATCTTTAGAAGGATATGGTTTTAGCATGCTTAGTGTGATACAGTAGTATACAGAAGTATACAGTGTGGTGAATGGCTTAACAGGCTCTTATAGGAAGGCTCTTATAACTGAAATAACTTGGACAAGTACAATGCTAATTATTAACTGCAGGTATGCGCTCCCCCTAAACTGGATTAATCAACATTAGAATCCATACAGCATTAGAATTGGGGTAAGAACAAACTTTGCTTGTATGCACCTGTTGTGGAAGAAATTTGGTGGAGGAAACTTTTCTGCGCACGTAAATTGAAACACTCGCCCAATTAATAGTGAACAAGACCCAATGTAAACTCAGTAGATTTCTGTTCATATGCAATTCTTCATTCTACAAGTGATGGTAAGGAGAGACATGCACAATCCATACAGGCTCTGCTGATAAAAAGGGATTTTACCCTTGATGGCCGGCAAAAGCAGTCTCCTCACTTCAGTGGACACATTGACCTTTGCTGTCTCTTAACTTTGAGGCACGAGGGCCATCCTTCAGGCCAGGCTTGGCTTATCCAATGTATCAGTTTTTGAAGCTGAACAATGGGAAATGAAGCCACTCCAAGCACTTGATTCAGTCCATTGACCCTCCCTGCTTTGAATGGAGTTCTGTATGAGACAAGGGCTCAGCGCTGGTTCCTCCTGGATGTTTCTGTCATTCTCACTTGACTGTCAGCTCTCTGTGGAGTAAAAATGGTCTTAGCTATTGACCTGAGGTTGTTTCATAATTGCTATGTTCTTCAGTAGAGCATGTTCTGTTGAGTTTGTCTAACTTTGTAGGGCTTTTATGCTTCTGTTTTGAGGATATGGATCACTGAGCTTTGGTGGACAGATGCTTATTGGTAAATAGTACTAGAAATTCATCCTTGCTTTTGAAACTGTTTCACTGTTACTAATTACCATTAAGTTTGCATTTTGTCTGGTCAAGAATCATCGATTCAGATATCTTATTTATTAAAGCTGTCAATAAATAAAAGTAATGAAAATATTTTCATTACATTGAAAAAATTGCTAATGTGATTATTTTAAATCATGTTTTATGACAAATTCTGCTGAAATGTAACATAAAAATGTCTTTGTTCTATTGTAAAAGCTTTAAAAGCTTAAACGCTTTAAAAGCTTTAATGTTAAATTAGGTATATGTGTTGTTATAGTAAATCAGTGTTTATAAATGTAATAAATATTTATTACAACCAATTACTGTATAAAGTATGTATGGGATACACATTATATACTGTAGGATACACAAGGAGTTTGTGTCCATTAAGAGTGAGCACATTTAGGTGGTCAATAACCTTTCAATTAACCTTGTTGGGACTCAGAACCGCCTGTACCAAAGGAGGCAGAGCAGAACCTGCTTTAGAGACTCATATCCTTTGGTGTAAACGGGTTACAGACATAGATTTTCTGTGGGTCAGCAGGAGCTTTTGGGTGCTGAGGCTGCGACATTGAAGGGTGAATGCAGAGAACTGATGTATAATCATTACATGATCAGGTTATTTAGATTGAATTACATAAACCTGACTAAATCCAGCGATTCAGTTCTTTCTACTACAAAGACCAGCATCACCACCCTGTAAAATGGCAGATGCTTAATACAGTGCATATTATGAGCGCATAGCTTACAGAACATCATTTAGGATGTAACTGGTGCCTTTATAGACAGTGTGACTTTGTCAGTGATACATCACAACTCGCTGAACAAAGACTGGCTGTAAATATTAAAACTCAATGCAAACTGCCATGCTCTTTAAACAAAAGGGCATCAACTAACTTTTAAAGTGTTGTGGTAATTAGGACCCTCAATTAGACATGTTCTGTTAAAAGGTCATGATCAATGGGTAATTATACACTTCAGAGTCCACAGTTGCAGCATTTACCCAGCATGCCCATGTGTCACAAGCTTTGAATGTTATATTACAATTTCAAAACAAGACAAAAAAGTACTTCAAGTATTCAAGTTTAACTTTTAAACTAAATAACACGTGGTTTAAGAGTTTATTTGGTGATATTTTCTTACTCTTTAAACCTTTAAATCACTTTTTAGGTTAAAAAGAAAAACAAAAAGCAGTTATTGAGCAAGTACCTAACCGATCATTTTTTTAAATGTCCCCTCATGTTTAATTTGTCTTCAATATTTAAATTTGTCTTCTCATGTCATCCTTTATCATCTGTGAATTACACAAATGTGTTATACACAAATGATAACTGAACTTGTGTGGCTTGTTTAGAAGAGGTGTGCTATTATTTCTGACTGTATTTAAGATTTTTACCTACAACTTACAAGCAATCTCCCTAGCAACTGCATAAGAACACATTAAGAACATTTGTAAGATCTTAACAACTTTATAGCAAAGCCTAAGCAATCACCCACAACACCTTAGCAACATCCTAGTGACCGCCCAGAACACTTTAGCAACCACATAGAAACTCCCTGGCAACCAATATTAACATGTTCTTCAAATCTAGTTCAACCACTGCTATGTCTGTTGCAGAGTTTTGCAGTTGGTTTCCATTTTGTTTAGGCTAGAAATGTTAACCTTTGCACATGACAGCTTTTGATATTGCTGTTACAGTGTAAGACGTGATACTCACAGTAGGACATATCAAAGTCTGACACAGAAAATGGAGTTGATTGTGTTTCATGTCTCTGTGACTCATTTTGTTTGCCTCCGTTGAAGGATGGAGACAGATTGGTGGTTGCTGTCGGCACCGGACTGTGAGATTAACTACTACAGCTTCCACCAGCACTTTGATCACAAGAGCACTGGCTCCAGCTGTGTCAGGCAGATGGTCTTGCTCTTATCACGGTATTAAGAGCTATTGGAATGCGACTTTCCCGTACTAAGATTCTGTTAGATTTTATGGCCATGTTATCTGTTGTCTGGATGGCTGAATCAGATGGGTAGTACGTCTGATGGCCAAATAACTTTTTAAGAGGTTTAATTTTGATGCTTCAGTACAGATGGGAAATTTTTGGTTGTTTATGGTACAACTGGGCTGAAGGACATCTGAGGTAAAAAGCCATTTTAATTTTATTGTCTTTTAAAAGTAAGTGGCAGCAAAAACCACCACTTAAATATCTGTTTGCCTATATGGAGTGCAAATGTAATAATACATTATGAAATTAATTACAAGGTTATGAAATTCTGTTATGATTAAAAGGAGTTAAATTAGTGCATAATAATTTATTTATTCACAAATGATCTTGCTTCATCAATTTACCATATAATATACCAAATTATATATCCCATTAATCCAATGTGTGAATCCTGTAAATTTGTGTGACTAATATGAGACAGATTAGTTAGAGGCTAATCTTCCATTGGTTAGCCCCCGCAGCATTTCAAAGCACTGACATCTTGACACCTGCTCCAGTCCAGCCATCCCCTTCAGATATGAGAAGTCTCAGAGGAAAACTAGCTAGCACCCTGCTGCTAAAATCACCTTGTGTCAAAAATGCTTTTTTTCAACTTGTACTTTGCTCCAACTTTAAGCTAAGCCAAAACCAACAATATTCTGACTTCCATGTTTTTTTTACCCGTAGTCTGTTTCAGAACAGAACACTTTCCCCAATTTAGAACAAATAATTGGTTTATTTTGCCTTTTTAAAATGTGGAATAGGTTTGATAAAAGATTAATTAAATTAATTGCAGGCTATTCTGCTCCATTAGGCTGAGAAAAAACATTTTTAAAGATAGTTTTTAAAACATAATTTATATTAAATTGAGAGAAGCTGGGTAAGGTTATGACTACCTTTGATTTTTCAGTTAATTTGTTGTTACACACAGCTTGTGCATAGAACTCTATTTCTGCATTAACAATAAGCAAAAACATCATTACATAAGATTTACAAACAAAAGTAGCAATGTTTAAAATTTAATGAGCAAAAGGCTTAAATGTCAATTAAATGACACTGCATGCTCTGGTAAACAAAAGGTCGCAGGAGATTTGAAAACTGTTTATATGCATACTGGTAGGTTTGCAGGCTTTAAACTTATAAGATATTTTATTAGGTCCTCAATCCAATTTTAGCAAGTCCTGGACTTGAAAGTATTCCACTGGCAGCTGACAATTTTAGGTGCAGAAAATTCAGAGAGTGAAATGAGTATGTGGCACGTCTACATGCTCTTAAACTGCTTAATTCTGCTCGAGTGGATTCTATTTAAGTTATCTCACCTGCTGTGTGGATAACAAAACTGGTTTGAGTGCTTCTGGACTCAAATCAGAAACTCGTCTGTCCACTTCACTTAAAAGAGGTGACCGGCCCAAGCATGACATGCTTTGAATTCTAAACGAGTTCCTGATAATATTATAACATGGGCTCACATGGTATCTGCAGTCTGTTTCGTATTTCCTACCCTGATTTTTCTGGAAATTCTACAGAATGGATTGAAATACAGTAAAACCAAACACTTTGTTTGGTAATAATCTATGTAAATAAACACAGAAGGGTTAATAATGTGTAGAACTTTGACATGTGTCCTAGTTCTTCGTAGTTCTGCAGTTCTAGATTCTGTGTGGGCCTGAATTTAAATGACTTATAAGGCAATTACTCAAGATTAATTGTTACTGCACTTCATTTGAATGTAGTAACTTTTACTGTTATATGATGTTTCAAGGCAGGAACAGAACCAGAAGGAAGTGAAAAGAATGCTCAATATGGCAGCTGTGTTTTGTTTACAGGCAACTGTTTAATTTTCATTCAGCTTTCCACCACTTTAAATTAATTTGCATTCAGGTGTCATTCAGATTTTTTAACAGGCGTTGTGACAGTGTGTTGATGCTGTTTGGTCCTCATATGGAAGTAATCATTTTCACCACCCTCTGGTCCCCTCATAATGCCTCATTAAGTATGCTAATACATCAAAGTCATTCTAATGGAGCTTGTTTATTTCTTCCAACCGCTCTGCTCATTTCAAAATATGTCAGAGCTTAAGGAAAAAAGCGCTTTCAATGGTTTACTACAGAAAATAAAGTCTTGTCATTCATATGAATGTGGAGTTATCTGAATACAGTCCCCCTCAAAAGACAGAGCTTTCCAGCTCTCTCATGTTTCAAGTGCTGCTTTTGAGGGCTGAATGGCTTCAGGTTTCCAGAACCTTAAATTTGTTGGATGTTTATCCTTTTTGATGTTCCGTTCTCAACAAGTAAGCTTTATTTCTGCTTTTATGTGCCTCTTTGATTACAGAGTCTAAGTCATTAGCAAGCTGCTGTTGAGGTAAAGCTTCCTGGCAAAACTGCCTTTGATTCAACATCCTTGTCAGTCTGTCATTCGGAAGCGCTCACTCGGGAAGGGAATGACTTCTGCTGCTAATCCCTGTTTTATCCTTCAGCATGTTCTGTACTCGCCTGTCACAAGGCGGAATACTCAATGAAGAAACGTTCATTAAATATGAAATCAGTGCGCTTCTGAGGCTGTGGAGCTTTTTGTCTTTCGCTTTCCACCACAGGGTTTCAGACCATAAGGAAATGATTCCCTATTTAGCCAGAAGGTAAAGGTTATACGTTTAGAGAGGTTTGTACCTTGTGTACTTCAAAGAGGAAAACATTATGCTCAAAAGCTTTTCAGAGAAAAAAGATAAAGGAGAGGCAGTACTGAACAATGAAAAATGATGCCTGATTCATTCAGTAACGTCAGTATTTTTATTATATTTTATATAATAGAGCTGATACCTGCAGCTCTGATGGTTATCAGTTTGTGATCGTCACCCAGAATGAGGCTGATAAATTAAGCCTTGAGATTAATTAAATATCTTAAATATATTGAATAAAATTAACAATTTACTGTTTCATTCAGTTCCTTTCAGATGTTACACTATATCCAGAACTCTATGCTACACTATATTTACAGAGTTACATTTGTCTCTTCTTTATGCAATCACACATACTGTTTACAAGAGTAAAATTAGTTATAATTAAAATTTTAATAATTGCAGGTAAAAAGACCTCCAAAAGGCCAGTTTATTAGATAACTTTAGATAACGTACACAAGTTGTCTGAAACAACATGAGGCTGTTCATGACAACCTCACTTCCTTCCCAACTGTCAACAACATGCAGGGGGTGTGGCCAAACGGTTGCATCAATAGAGAGTGACCAATAGAAATTGGGCATTTATCATTTAATTTATAGAGAGATATATTAAATAGTTAATCTACTGACTACCATAATTTATTACTTATAATATGTACACATAAAATAAAAAACCAACAAATATTAATTCTTAGTTCTTAAATCTTTCAGTCTACATGCTTACATTATTTGTATAAACTGCTGTTGCAAACAATAGCAATGCAGTCCTGTTGTGTCCACATTTGCGTACTTGCATCGACTGTTTCTGATTCGCAAGGAAAAGCTTGTTTTATGTTATGGTAAGTGAATGTAAATCCCAATGCTTTGTGTTCTGTGACGTTGTCTAATTGCGTTCAGGCTAAATGAATAAGAGTGCTCAGACTATAGAACTACACTTGGGTACATAAATCATCTCTCAATGGCAAAGCAGTGATTGTGGCACTATTTCAATTCGAGCATTTAACTCCCACAAGACATATTTTGAGTGGGAGCACTATGCAGGATTAACAAATGAAGCTGAGCTAGGAATAATTACAAAAAGGGAAAAATCTGTCATCAATATGAGAAGCACAGGAGGAGAAATTTTGAAAAATATTGACACTGTTCTTTGTTAATACAAAGTGAATGGGGACTAAACCTGTCATCCTAACATACACAATTGAACATACACAATACACATACACAAGCAACTGGACAATGAGCAACTACTGTTATTAGTGTGTGGTGTGATCAACAGTGGTCACTAAATAAATATCTATGGGGCTGCCTCTGTTGTCCTGGATACCGAATATTGGTTGGGTTTTCCTTTAATGGCATGGAAACACCGTGTCCCTTTTACTCATTCTTAATTCATTAGTTCTACAAGATGTACCAGTGCTGGGTTTGTTATTTTCCTGATCAGATGCATGAGGCAATGCGCCTGGCTTGCTTGAGAATGATGAATAATTAATGCCTCTTGACATATTCTATCAGTTTCCTTAAACAAGGTAATTTCAGTCAGGTATCCTAGTTTAAATAACACACTGGTGCACAACCTAAGATGCAGCTCCAACATGCACTGATGCTTTCTTCAAAAAAAGCATTTGTTTTAGAGAGAGTATTAAAAAAGTCCCCAGGGTCCCAGTCACCATAGAGACATCAGCTAGCATGAGCAACAGGGTTCACCTCTGCACCCCCGAGACTTATAAAGCCAAAAACTAATAAAAGCAGACACAGGCAACCAGTCCGCCTTTTCCTGTCATAAACGGAGAGAAATTCGAATCGCTTTATCGCCCAGACTGGAAAAACAGACATTACAGAAATTTCTGAAAGTACATAGGCTGTATTTACCTAATTTTGAATGTCTCACAAATTGTTTTCTGCACAAAAACACTGAAAACATTTTTGACCAACACTGTATATGAATAAAAACAGTGAAATGTGCTGATATTTAAGATGATAAGCTGTAATGTGTTTAGTGCTTACTATTTGCATAAACTGTGTAAAATGATCCACAGCATTGCAAGAAGAATCTTTCAGCTAACGATTATTAGATAAATTGCTACAAAGACAGCTTAAAAAAATCAGCATTTTAAAGAAACCAGCATTTCAAACGGATGTATTTTCATTTAAAATCCCCACTGCCTCATTCATCATTTCATGTGCAGAAACACATCAGTCTCATGATTTTGTCCTGTCGTTTACTCCGCCCTCTGTCTCAGATGTCGCTCATATGAGGACTGCTGTGGGACGCGCTGCTGCGTTCGAGCTCTTTCCATACAGAGACTCTGGTATTTCTGGTAAGAACTGTCATCATTTTTTTGTAATTTCCTTCCTACTTCCTTTTTCACAAAGCAGCACACTTACGCACACAACTACCTTCACTAGATTTTCTTACTAGTGAATCCTGGGGATGCAAATAGCACCATTTCCTATTACCCTTGTCCTCAGGATATGGTTTAAATAACATTACACTGATCTGCTTAAACACTGTATTTTAACCCACCTAAGTCTTATTTTTCAGGTCAGTAGGTCATAAGTATT
The DNA here is from genome assembly GCA_036877625.1 of Ambastaia sidthimunki. Lineage (NCBI taxonomy): Eukaryota > Metazoa > Chordata > Actinopteri > Cypriniformes > Botiidae > Ambastaia > Ambastaia sidthimunki. Next base: position 7,819 of record JAZGTK010009840.1, on the reverse strand, counting down.
TTGTGCATACTGTTTGCATAGCAACAGAGTTAAGAGTTTGTGCTTCACTTTTCTTACCCAATAGGAAGTCTGTTCACCTTCATAGACTAATGACTTTGCCAGAGACACTCACAAAGGGACTAGTGGGTCATTTATTTATGGGCTTCAGGTGTTCATGCAGGTTTCTGATAGCATCAACCTCATTCTGTCTTCATGTTTTTCTGTCAACTCTTTAGGCATTGGCATTCAGACCACCTCTCTCTTTACACAAGGGGTCATTATATGGCCCCTCTGATTCAGTGCACAACATTACAAGTGCCTTTGTGTGCCAACATCAGTTTAGGCAAATTCTGTGCCATCAGTCACACCTCTGATGTCTTTCACCTCCATGTTTTTTTGGGGTGTGAAAAAACCTCAAGGACCCTTTAATAGCTTTTAAACGTTCTTGACGTCAGGTTGATACTTTATTGTTTACTCCTAATCTGATTAAAAGTTACGATTCTTTGACTGATGAATGCGCTGAGATACTCTTCGGACTTATTTATTAGATTTTCCCTCAAACAAAAATGTTTCTAGAATGTTTTTACATTTTTAAAAAACTTAATTGTGAAGTTGTTTTTGTGTTACACATTTAACATTAGGGTCTCTGGGACCCCAACAATACAGTAAAATCTATAGAAGTTGAGGATTAAATAGTTTAAAAAGGCTAAATAGTCTAACACTCATGCAGTAAGATACACAGCTGTTTTCAGTTGGAGTTGCAATTGATAACATTGCTCAGTATGACCCTAAACGTACTTTAAGCATTTTGTTTTTTAAATAGTGGTTATTGTAGAATATTGCGTCAATCAGATATTGGCTCTTTCCTATAGGCTGTTGCTGATGATGGGCGTGCTCTTCTGCTGCGGTGCAGGATTGTTCATTCGCAGACGGATGTATCCATCTCCTCTCAGTGAGGAGCCCGCCTTTAATGTGTCATTCACCAGACACCCTGTCAGCACACCAGGTGAGTGTTTCATTGCCATTTAATTCACACATGTCCTTGTTCTCTTGAAGACATCAATCCATATGCTGTAGCTAATGGGGCTAATGTTGAGCCTAATGATTAAATAGCACTAGCCATTTGTTTTAACTTTAGATATAGTAGTACTACGCAGTGAAAAAATAGCTTGACTGTACCATTTGCTTGTAAATAAAATAAAATTCTATGTTTAATTCAGTGCATTAAGATGCATCTAACTAAAAATTGACAATTAAATAAATATTTGCACACTGTACTTTTAGTGCTTATTAGAAAATTATACCATTAACTTAATGCAACATGTTAACGCAAACTACAAGTTTTTGAGTTACAATTAGTGAATGCTAACTAACACTTTAAAGGTTCTGTTTTGGTATGTATTAAACAGGCCATATCTCTTTTTTTATTATCTAGCCAGTAGTTTCACTGGTAATATTCATACTGTGATACCAAAAGATGTCAATCATTTCACATTTTGATTTCATTTCAATCATTTCATGGCCTTTTGATGAATTTGACAGGATGATGAAGTTGAAATACACTTGCTGAATCTTTCTCAGTATTAGTCCAGGCAGTTATTATTAGTCTGTTCTTGCTAGAAACTGGGGTTGGTACCTCACCACAGACTTGATTTATTTCCCCATCTCTCTGTGCCAAACAAGCAGAACATTGCAAATGAGCCATTCTTGTGTGTGAACAGATACATAGCCAACATATGGCCAACAACGTCCCGCTGTTCTAAATAAATGAAGCAAGCAATATTTTTATAAAAGTTTTGTAAATTGGTTTATTATTGTAAGCTGCTAGCTATTTTTTATAAGTTTTGTGAATTATTACAAAAGCTGATTTAAATGACAGAAAAATAAGGTGATCCAGATCTTTAATTTGTAAGTATTTTATAGTAAATAGTTTTTAGTTATAGTGAGAAGAGTTAAACTTGTTTGTTGGTTAATCATGACTTGCCATAGATGCAGCCTATGACATTACATTTAAAAAAAAATCCAGCATGTTCCTTTTAACAGTATTGCTAGTTAAACTACTACTGACCTCGAATGAAATTAAGAATTGATTGCCATTTATCTGTTTGTAAATCTTCACATGTTTAGATCTTAAGACCCTTTTGGCAGTTCGTAAAAGTGTAATACCTGTTAAAATCTGATATGTTTTTTTGTTTGCCCAGAAAAAAATAAAACCATTGCTGTATAATTGGCCTTATATCTTAGAGAGTCCATTTTTCCCAAACACTAAGACCTGCTTTTGCGAGAAAAATAGGTCACTTTTCTATGACTTTTCTGAAGTTTTCTTTTAAAACTTTTTATCTGTACTGAGGGAAAATTTGTCATTATATCTGCTAGTTGAGTGGAAAATCAAATCACCAAATTTGAATAAGATGTGTTTTATTTCTAAAGAAGTTTTGTAAAGGATAAATTAACATAAAAAAGGAAACTAGCTTGTTAATTATATAGTGCTGTGTTCCATTTGAAGAAAACAAGCCTATTTCTGCCTCAGAAAAGGTTCTATCTAGTTGCAGTTTAAATTTAGAATTATTTGTTGCAAATTTAATATATAACATTTCTCTTTAAATATACATGTACTTATATCATTAAAGCTCCTTAAGCCCTTTACAGTAATAGTTTACAATAATATCTGGTTAGGCATAGAACAGCAGTCACATGTCTTTTTGTGCAACACTCTGTGGCTGTTACCTCACTTTCCTTTTAGCTCATTAAAATCAGACCAATACAAAAGGCAAGTTGTGCCACAAATTTACTACAATCTTTAAACGTATGTGAATGAACTGTAGATTTAGCTAAAAACATGGCACACTGCACATTCCACAAAGCCAATACAATAAAACATTATTTTATTTCTCTGTCTGTTTATTTGTTTAACAAATGGTTAGTAAAAAGAGGTTCTTAATTTTCAGAAAATGTTCAATAAACGTTTAATCGGTCAGTGTTGATCCTGTGATCACAGGTCAAACAAATGTCATGAGTATTTCAATTATGTATTTTTCTATATTGTTTTCTATTCATAGTTATGGGACATCACTTAACATATTTAACAATATTTTATTTTTATTGAAAGTTAATCTAGATATTAATGAATGAATTTTTTTATTCAACAGTTTCCCAGCAGCCAGGCACACAAGGCTACATTGACCCCTGTGGCACCATGACAATGGCCTTAACCCCTGCCTTCCCAGGTCAGCCCACCCCGGCACATATAATGGGCTCGTACCCGCCTCCCCCCTCCTACTGCAATCATCCTCCACCCTCTTACGACCAGGTTTTCAAGACTGCAGAGAAGAAGAACCACAACGACTCGCCACAATGAACCACAAAATCGGTCCGCTGACATGAACTGGAAAGCTACAGTACCGCACCACAGAAAAGTGGCTCTGTGGCTTTAAATGGGTCCAAAAAAATATTTTATTTTATTTTTTTCCAGAACCCCTCAGTTTTGCTCCCTCTCAGTTTGTTGCTTATCTTTTGATAGGTGCACAATAGGGGGCTGACAAAGTTCTGCCTAGATGTGGGAGAGGAATTCTGAATAATGAAAGAATAAATGGACATCTCTGCCTGACAGAGGTTGGAGGAACCTGTCAGAAGGTGACGTGCAGAAGATCAGGAGCTTTTAAATCTTTCTTTCTTTGAAACTGTGTATTTTCATTCCCCAGTGTATATGAGATGTCTTTTTGCCTGAAGCAGACCCAGGTCACTCATCACAATGTTTCACACGCTGAGAGAGCAGGTGTAAGCGATCCGTTGTCCTTGGGGAAAACAGGTGCTTCTGAAACACCAGATGAGGTGCCATGGAAACGAAGCAGCGGATTAATACATGACTTCAATTTGATCTCCCTGCAATGTTGTGACCTTAAAGTCCAACCCTCAAACAGGGATATATATACTGTAGACATTACTTTAGAAACTGATCCCAAATCAGTCTTGCATTTTACCTTATTACAGCTGGTAAATAGCACATTATCATGACCTTAGGTGGTCAGCCAGTACATTCATACTACCTAATCTCCAAACAGAAAATTGGCTATCGCTTTGTTAAAATTTATAGTTAATGGTTTTATGGGTGAAGAAACTCTGTTATGGGTAAATGATATGAGACTAATTCGATTCCTAGTTTCCCAGAAATTTGAGGTAGATGATGAACTTGGAAAGAAGCAGTCTGTTAAACCCGTGATAACTGTTCACAGTAGGAGATAGAAACATTCATTTACATCTTTCCAGCTAATTTCATCTATAAGGCCATTTCTGTGGGCAAGCTGAAGGGAGCAAAAGCTCATTTGGGGTTAAATGTCTCATTTTATTGAGCTTAGTCCTGCTAATGGCCTTCAGTGAGTTTCTCGTGAATCTATTTGTACAAATTAATTATTGGAATGCAATTATCGTTGAATAACGTGCAGTTGAACAAAATAGATTCAGCCTGATGAGAAATACAGCTGCATTCTATTCTGTTATTTGGAGGGAGTGATTCATTTAGTTCAATAATCGCTTGAAACAGCTCTGGGCAGGTTCACTCGAATCAGTTGCCCTTTTAATTATTGTTTGAGGGACAAAATTCAGCATTTAGGCATCATTGTGTTATTTTAGAATAAATACATCTACTTCTGAAAACACTAATTATTGTTTGAAAAAGTAAATGACACAGATTTGGAAGCTTTAAAACAATAAAAAATTCTCACTGAAATAACATTGTGCTTCATATTATGAGCATGTACTTCACAATAATTCAACATAACAATGACTACTTTTTTGCTACAGTAAGCAGTAAGACTACAGTATTTTGCATACTGTATTGTAAAACTGTTGTGATTTGGTTTAATATTACATGTACAATGGCCATACTACCTGACAGATGTCACTTAAACAGATGCTTGGAGAAATTCTCATTATTTTTGACTGGCTTTATATTCATACTGTAACTTGATGTTGTGACATTGAGGATATACAGTACTGTACCCTTAGAAGAAAGAATACATCTGTTGTTTTGGCACAAATATTAGCATGACACCCAGACATGTTTGTTCATAGAGTAAAAACTAACCCAAATGTTATGGACAGTTTTATGCCAATGTTAAGTATAAAAATTAATTCACAGAGGACTCCCTATTAAAGACCTAATACATATACAGATGACCATTATCTGTAGACGCTGATATCCTTTAATTACGTTGAAGAAAATGTTTTAAAAATGTGGCTTTTTGTACTGTAGTTGTGGTTACATTGTTAATGGTTTATTTTTTCATCTGCTTGAAACTGAACTATGCAAAGGAGTGATAGTCCATTTGCTAAATGTTAGAATAAATTAGTACTTAGTTTTAGTATCATGGAATAATTTTGTCTGGCGTGGTTGCTAAGATGGTTTAAATGACAGGGTAGGTTTTAACAGCTTTTTGCCTCTGTCGGAGTGACAAACTGACAATTATGCAGCACTATAAAAATCTGTGAGCTGCCAGGGTGACATTTGGACATGCAAAAATGTGGGCAGATATGACAGTTTTGTGAAGTGCATTGTTACCTACACTGTCAATGACACATCAGCAACCATGTCGTAGTGAGACCGTTTAATGTCAGAGGTTAATAAGTTGTTTATGAACTACAATAAAGTCCCCCTCTGTTTGAGATTTTTGGTATACCTTTAGCAGATGGCTTACTGCAAATGTTGTCATGCTTGTTACGAGTCTGGGTACGATGATTTCTATTTTTGACTAATTCTACATTCTTCATTTTACATTTATACATTTGGCAGGTGTTTTTATCCAACTAGACATTGCATTCAAGCTGCCAAAATTACATACATACATACATACTGTACATACATACTGTACATTATATATATATATATATATATATAGTCGTATGTATGTGTGTGTATAAAGTATATAGTCATATGATGTGGACATCCATCAACCAGTTTCACACACACAATCCTGTTATACTTTTTTGAAAATCCAATTCCTGTTTTTCTGCTTAGTTTTAGACTGATCCAGCTCTATCCACACATTTAAAACAAACCTTATGCTTTCCTATTCATCAACTCTGGAGCTTCCTCTAATGTGTAATAATAATGTTAATTATTATACACTCTCCTGTTAAAACTATACTTCTGTAAACAAGACTTTAAAATTCTTTGTGCTTTAGTTTTATTGGAAACCTTATTTGAGAACTGAGAGCGAAAACTCACACCTGACAGATCTGCTGTGCACAGAATGACACGCTCATGTTGACTGGTTCGAAAAAGCTCCATTTATTGTGACATTCATAACACAGTTTGCCTGAGGAAACAATATTTACCATCACAGGTCATTCTCTCCGGTACAGTGGATTCTTTCTTTGATCAAGACATTCACCAATGGTAACTGGAACGAAACACTGACATAGACAGAGCACACACTAAACAATCACGTCATGTTGAAACTGTTATTTTACCTACAGGCACATATACACCAGCACATTGCCACATGAGTGTGTGTGTTTCCATTCTCATGCAAGACAAAGACAACATATACAGGTCCTGAACAGGTAAATTTGTCCCAAACAATTGCCTCAGAGTGACAATATATGATCAAACAGAGGCACTGCTAAAAACAAGCATGCAAAAAAATCAACAGGTTTTGCAAAGCATTGTGCCTCAAGATGTAAAGATAAAATTAAAATGAAATAAAATTATATATTAGTAAAAACAACATTGAAAAAGACTACAAGCTACAAAGACAGAACTGGAGGCTGCGATGTTCAAAGTTATAGGCCGAAGGCTGGATTTTTTTTTTGCGTTGTTTGTGATGAAGAAATTTTGTCTTTGTCATTTTAAAGGGTCCTTCCAAAGTGTTGTACTCACACCATCAAATGTGCACTGTAAAAGCATGTAAAGCCCCTAATAAAGGAGTAAAAGTCTTTGCCTCCAAACGTACACGTCAAAGTTCAAAAGCAGGGAAGCAGGAAGTCTCAGGCTGGGCGAGATCTGACAGATAATGGATGGCTCCAGCCATACCTACAGCCAAAACAAACATTCTGATTAGTTCTGGAAACCTTTTGTTAACAACAGAAATGCTTTATATATCAAACATCTAATGTTGCTAAAGTTGCTAAAACTGAAAAAAACACCCCATTATTGTTCTGCAAAGTGCTAAATTATAGTTATGTTCAAACACTGAACTTCTGTCGCTGCTACAGTGATAAAACATTGCATCATTGCTGTGGGGATGCTCTGCGTGGGAGTTGGGACAATCTCTGACCGCTTGCTACAGAGGAAGCGACGGGAGACACCAGCTGACCAATCAGAGTGTGACTTTTAATTAGACTTGGTGTGCAGGAAGTGGGTTACCATGACAACAAGGTAAAGAAGCAGATAAATCACTATAGATGCCAATTCTGTAAGTCTGGTAGTGAATGAAGTCTTAGGCTGGCAAAGTGACCACAGTTTACACAGATGGCTAAAATTTCTTCATAGTCAGAAGAATTCAGATTCTAATTGACAGAAGGTAAAGTGACAACAGCCCAGTAACATTAAAACACTATCAAATTACGGAGGAAAAACCGATTGCTTTTTTATGTTATTTCTGCAGCAAGAAAAGTTAGGACAGGAAATTATTAGAGAGACAGGGATTGAAAAATGTCACTAGATGGATTTGAACTTAAATCACCAGCATGAGCACTTAAGCTCAATGTGTTAAATGCTAGGCCATGTCTCCGAGCAATTCTGTCATTTAAAACACTTCAAATTGTGTTACAGTTTGAAAAATTGCTTTGTGGTCAACCTGGAAAAAAACTGACCCCATTTACTTCATTACACATCCCTGAT
>JAZGTK010009839.1:0-16899 GCA_036877625.1 Ambastaia sidthimunki | reverse complement strand
GTTAGAATACATCTACCATTAAAAGTATAGAATGATCATCTCTTTATTAGTGGGCAAACCAACAAAATCAGCAAGGGATCAAATACTTTTTACTCTTACTGTAGTTCCTATGCTTCTCAGTTCCTATGCTTTCTGGCTGATGTTTTGGTCACTTTTGAATGCTGGCGGTGCTTTCACTATAGTGGTAGCATGAGACGGAGTCTACAACCCACACAAGTGGCTCAGATAGTGCAGCTCATCCAGGATGGCACATCAAGCAGGCCACTACCTCCTGCAGGCCACAAATGTGCATGTGTCTGCTCAAAAATGAGGGTGGTATGAGGGCCCGATGTCCACAAGTGGGGGTTGTGCTTGCAGCCCAACACCGTGCAGGATGTTTGGCATTTGCCAGAGAACACCAAGATTGGCAAATTCGCCACTGGCACCCTGTGCTATTCACAGATGAAAGCAGGTTCGCACTGAGCACATGTAACAGATGTGACAGAGTCTGGAGACATTGTGGAGAACGTTATGCTGCCTGCAACATCCTCCAGCATAAATTTGATTTCCATTGAATTTTTTGTGTGATTTCTGTTGTCGGCACATTCAACTATGTAGAGAACATAGTAGAATGAAGTATTTAATTAGACTATTTCATTCATTCAGATCTAGGATGTGTTATTTTAGTGTTCCCTTTTTTTTTTGAGCAGTGTATATAAGACTATATATATTGAATGGTTCTGGAACATTCATTTCAGACATCATCTAAACTTTTTCCAGAAACCTAAAGTGGGCAGGTACTCACCTACACTGCTGTATTATACTCTACATGGTTCTGACAAGCAATTCTTTAAATGGGATAAAAAACAATGCTATGCTGTTTTAGTTACAGTACTGGGAAATATTCTTGTGTATCTGCATTTCTATTGCTGATGATTTAAATGTTTTGTATGTAAGTAGTTGTGTAAATTAGTACCTTTAATACAAATAATAATGAATACATTTATTTATTATGAAATATTATTCATTTATTGATTTATTACATGATTTATTTATTCATGTGTTTGTAAAAATAGTTACATCTGGTACATCTAACGTTTAAAAACCTGGAAACAAAAACTAAAGTGTGCCATAGAGAGTCTATAAGAGGCAAAACATCTTGCTAGAGGCTCAATATGTGCTATTTCTCCTCAGGAGATCCTTTGGGAAGATGTTTCCTCGCTCTGGGAAATCCATCGTCTTTGACAACTTTCCAGATCCATCTGACACATGGGATATTGTTGAAACTATTGGCAAAGGGACTTATGGGAAAGTTTATAAAGTGCTTAACAAGGTCAATGGCAGCAAGGCTGCTGTCAAAATACTGGATCCAATCCATGTGAGTACACATTATAAATCAATGTCCATAAATGCTTAGATCTTCTTTTAACTTTGGTACAATTGTAGTACAATGTGCAACTTTAAGTGACATATTGCTTCTTAATTACCGTTGTTAGATATATTAATAATTAAAGGTTTATTCCAATAAAAATTGTAAACGATTTATCTGTTAAGTAATATAGTTATTACACTTTTTATGAATTACAGGAACTATAGCAACTTAATAGTACAGAATTCATATAATATATATCCATTGTCACGAATACGGTGCCTGTGGCTCCCTCTACCTGCCGCCAGCGGGAACCATCACAGGAGTTGATGGACTACATTTCCCATCATGCCCGTACCTTGGCCACGCCTCTCCCAGCTGGCGTCCATTTTGTCATTTGTCCCGCTCTATATAAACTCACCTGTAACACTAACTCATTGCGAAAGTCTTGTCCTGCCCTGTCAAACATTTCTGAGCATTTTCCCTGTGTATACCTCTCTGGATGTTACCTGGACTGTTTATCGTTTCTTGATTGTTCTCCGCCTGCCCCTTGGACTTTGCTTTGTTATTGGATTACTCTCTTTGTCTGCCGCCTGCCCTGACCTCTTGCCTGGAACTGTTTCTGATTTTGGATTATTTGTGTTGCTCCTGTCTGCTGTTGTGTTTGACCATTGCCTGTTCATGTTGAATTTGTTTAATAAAGCACTGCAAATGGATCTACCAAGTTCTGAGCATTTGTTACAGAAGACTTTGCCACCTACAGATCCAGCAGCCATGTTCCAATTTGGTGCGGAACTGAACAACCAGGCTACCAAACTAGCGGCTCAACAACAGCAGTTAGATCGCCTCACCGCACTGAGGACCTAGTGAAGGCCTTGCAGTCCCTGCACTTACCTGGCGGTGTCAGCGCTCCTACAGCAGCTTCCCCTCCAGCTCTCCCTAGCCCTTCTGGTCCTGGCCCGTGCCTGGCGTTTCCCGAAAAGTTTGGTGGCACTCTTCCCAGAGTGAACAGGCAATTGCAGTCTTTCTGCAGCGTTTCAAAGAAGTGTTTCAACACTCAACTGATGGAAGCGATGCTGGTGAACAACTGCTGAGGTTACATCAGAAAAAGATCAGCCGCTGAGTACGCGCTCACATTTCGAACCCTCGCTGCCCAGTCTGGATGGAACGACGAACCCCTCAAGCTAACTTACCGTAAGGGTCTGAACACCATCATACAAGCAGAACTGGCCTGCTGGGACGAGGGTAAATCTCTGGAGCAGTTCGCCTAGATAACCTCCTATGTTCCAGAACACCCCTGCCCGAAGCTCCATGCCCTGTTACGCGTCCTTCAAGGGAGCCTGAGTCGAAGCCCATGCAAATAGCTCACTCTCGTTTAACACCTGCTGAGAGAGAGAAAGACGACTCAAGAACTGTTTGTGTATTTACTGTGGTCTATCTGGACATCGTAGAGCAAACTGTCCCTCGCAAACCCCCAGCCAGAATGCCTCGGTGAGTACGAAATCCAATGATCTCACCAGTCTAAAAGTACCTGTAACCATCACAGTAGATAACATAACCGTTGAAACCTCAGCCCTCATTGATCCTGGGGCCGCTGGCAATTTTGTGGATGAACAATCAGTCATACCAAGGGGTCGTACCTTTTTCACTCTCTCAGCCAGAATCGAAGCCATGCAGCAATATATTCAGGAGGAGCTAGCAAAGGGTTTCATATGCCACTCCACATCTCCCGCCTCAGCTGTTTTTTTCTTTGTCAAGCAGAAGGATGGAGGACTCTGTCCCTGTATAGACTATTGGGGCTTGAATGAGGTAACTGTAGTACCGCTACCCGCTACCTTTAGTTCCCGCTGCTCTCGAACAACTCCGTGCAGCTAAATATTATACCAAGCTCGAGTTAAGAAATGCCTATAATCTGATCCGCCCTTTGGTCTCTCTAACAGTCCTTCCTGTTTCCAGGCCTTCGTAAATGAGGTATTCAGGGATATGATCAATCAAACTGTCATTGTGTATATTAATGATATCTTGATTAAATCCAACAGTTTGTCAGAAAATGTGCAATACGTATGCTCCGTCCTACAACGTTTAATTGAACAACTATGTGCTAAGCTGGAGAAGTGTGAGTTCCATCGTACACGAGTATCTTTCATGGGCTACATCATAGGCCAAGAGAAGAGAACAAGGTACGTGCCATAGTGAATTGTGCTCAACCTCACACTCTAAAGGAGCTTCAATGATTTCTGGGTTTTGCTAACTTCTACAGACGATTTATTAGAAACTTTAGCTCTGTGGTGGCCCCGTTAACCAGTATGGTGAAGAAGGGGATTAACCATCTGTCCTGGAGTCCTGCTGCCCTGCAAGCCTTTCAAGAACTCAAGAAATGCTTCACGACAGCTCCCATCCCTCATCACCCTGATCCAGAGAAAGAGTTTGGGGTCGAAGTGGATGCTTCAAGCACAGGTATTGGTGCAGTACTATCCCAACGCCATGGAGATCCTCCCAAATTATTTCCCTGTGCTTTCTTTTCCTATAAACTCAGTCCAGCCGAACAAAATTATGATGTGGGCAACCGAGAGTTTTTAGCCATGAAGGCGGCATTTGAGGAATGGAGGCACTGGCTGGAGGGGGCTAAACATCCCGTCCTAACGGACCACCGGAACCTTGAATACCTGCAATCTGCCAAGCGTTTAAACCACCGTCAGGCATGTTGGGCATTGTTTTTCACCTGATTCAATTTTAAAGTTACCTACCGACCTGGGTCCCAAAACTCTAAGGCGGATGCTCTCTCCCGGTTGCATGAGGCTGAGTGGGTTGATCCTATTCCTGAGACCATTTTACCTACTAATCTTGTTGTTTCGCCCATACAGTGGGATCTTATGACGGAGATAAATGAAGCCCTAAAAGATGAACCCAGTCCACCAGAGTGTCCTGCTAACCTTTCCTATGTGCCACAGGCCCTTTGTTCGAAAGTCCTGTCCCAGGTACACTACTCTCAGCTCGGGTCACCCAGGTATTGCTGCCACTCACCAACTGCTCACTAACAAATTCTGGTGGCCTCAAATGCAAACGGACACCATTCAATTTGTCAAAAACTGCTCTACCTGTAATCCATCCAAATCCCCTCATCACTCACCTGCAGGATTACTCCACCCTCTTCCCATACCCAACTGTCCATGGTCTCACATTGCTATAGATTTTGTTACAGATCTTCCTGTGTCTCAAGGGAACACCACTGTTCTGACGGTCATTGACCAATTCTCCAAGGGGTGTCGACTCATTCCTCTGCCTAAGCTGTCTACCGCCCTGGAGATGGCCGAGGCCTTGTGCAACGTGGTATTTCGGTACTATGGCCTACCAGAGGATATCGTCTTGGACTGAGGACCACAATTTACCTCCAGGTTATGGTCAGCATTCTGCAAATTATTAAATATAAATGTGAGCTTAACCTCAGGTTATCACCCCCAGTTGAATGGTCAGGTTGAATGCCTCAATCAAGAGCTAACCCGTTTTTAAGATCATACTGTAGCACTAATCAAGAAGAATGGAGCCATTATCTAATGTGGGCAGAGTATGCACAAAACTCCCTGAGGAAACCTTCTGCGAACCTCATGCCCTTCCAATGTGTTCTGGGTTTTTAACCTATTTCCCTGGTCCTGGCGAGCCCTCTGAACTTCTGGCCATCAATGCATGGATGCAAAAGAGCGAGGACACGTGGAACACTGCTCACGTGCATCTGCAAAGAGCTGTTCACCGGACTACTGCCTAGGCCAACCGACGATGCACCCAGAATCCCCCCTGTGCCGCTGGACAGTGGGTTTGGCTCTCCACACAGATCTTTGCCTTCATCTCAAAAAGCTAAATCCCAGGTACGTGGGCCCCTTCAAGATGAAACAAATCACCCCAGTTTCATTCAGATTACAATTACCACAAAATGATCGTATCTCGCCCACCTTTCATGTGTCTCTGCTTAAGCCTGCTGGCAATCCTCGTGGAGTGGAGAACCTAGAGGGGACCGGTAATCCGAGGCCCCCCCCATCATCATGTACGGAGAGGAGGCATACAGGGTCAGCTCCATCCTAAACTCAAGGCACCGGGGAGGTCATCTACAGTATCTGGTCGACTGGGAGGGTTACGGTCCGGAGGAGAGATCTTGGATCCCAGCTGCGGATATACTGGATCCTTCATTAATTGAGGACTTTTATAGAGACCACCCAGATCGACCAGCACCCCAACCCCACGGTCGACCCCGGCGTCGGGCTGGCTCTCGCATCAGGAGCCGTTCGCAGGGGGAGCTCTGTCACAAATCCGGTCACTGTGGCTCCCTCTACCTGCCGCCAGCGGGAACCATCACAAGAGTTTTAAGACTACATTTCCCATCATGCCCCGTACCTGGCCTCTCCCAGCTTGCGGCCATTTTGTCATTTGTCCCGCTCTATATGAACTCACCTGTAACACTAACTCATTGCGAAGTCTTATTTTGCCCCGTCAAACATTTTGGAGCATTTTCCCTGTGTATACCTCTCTGGATATTACCTGGACTGTTTATCGTTTCTTGATTGTTCTTCGCCTGCCCCTTGGACTTTGCTTTGTTATTGGATTACTCTCTTTGTCTGCTGCCTGCCCTGACCTCTTGCCTGGAACTGTTTCTGATTTTGGATTACCTGTGTTGCTCATGTCTGCTGTTGTGTTTGACCATTGCCTGTTCACGCTGAGTTTGTTTAATAAAGCACTGCAAATGGATCTACCGAGTTCTGAGCATTTGTTACATCCATAATGTTATTCTGTTTATTGACATTTTATAATATTAAATCTGTTTATAACACAACCATAACTTTAACATGCATGACTATGAGGATTTTTCAAAGACGCTGTTTTAGCGAACACACTGTACTGTCATAATATAAAGTCATAATTTTGCAAACTCAAGGTTAGATTTTTTTTTTAAAGAATTGTGGTTAAGGATAGGGACAGGATTGGCCCTGTAGGTCCAGAAGTCAGTTCACATTTATGTGTAGTGTACCTGTATGCATGTATTTATGTACCTGTGGGAGTGTTTATGGCATTTTTAAGGCCTGTAGGCAATTACTGTCCACTGAGCACATCCACTCACCACTGGCATATTCAGAACAGAACATCTATATCCCACAGATACGCCAAAGGCTCTCTCTTTGCCCCTCTCTCTCTCTCTCTCTCATTATTTCTCAGTCCACACACTCTGCCGTTCTTTTTTTTTTTGTGACTGGGAAAATATAAAGCCCCCTTACAGCACATACACAGACTAATCATGATGAGATGGGTTTTTGGAAAATTTGCAATTTGTGTTCATTTACTATATCCAACTCGCCCTTTCAAGGTTCTGAAAGGAGGCTTGGAAGTCTTTCAAAGGCCTTTGCCTGCCAGTATATTTAAAATTACTCATCTAGAACAAATAAATCTAGGCTTAATTTAATAGACCGCAGCTGCAGTGGTCATTGTGTGCACAAATATTTATGTTCACTGCTTTCCAAACACAGGAAATGCTGTAATCATGCAAATATTGAAATAAAAAATATAGAAATATAGAGCACTTTTAAAGCCAAACAGCACCACAAAAAAGACCTTAAAATAAGTACAATATCTATTAACATTTTGCACTCAGAAGTTACTTTTTCTCCATGTTCAGTCTATAAACTGTAATTTTCCTATGTTCATCAAAAAATCACATCTAAAGCCAACAAATACTCTTTAAATCTATCTGCGTGTGTTCTGGACTGCTGTGAGGCTTTGCTAATTTTGACATTTTATGGTCTTTCGCTCTTACTGATAAATTCAACATGAGTCAGTGCCACCATTTGTTCTCCATTAAATGCTAAATAGTTCACAAAATAT
The DNA here is from genome assembly GCA_036877625.1 of Ambastaia sidthimunki. Classification (NCBI taxonomy): domain Eukaryota; kingdom Metazoa; phylum Chordata; class Actinopteri; order Cypriniformes; family Botiidae; genus Ambastaia; species Ambastaia sidthimunki. The sequence continues at coordinate 9,686 of JAZGTK010009839.1, read as the reverse complement.
CTTAAAAATCACTATCCAAACATAACTCTTCAAACTTATTAGTGCTTTTTGACCTTATTCACTTGCAGTATGTCATTGTTGTGTGAAAAAGAGCAGCTTAGACATAATACAAAATACCTTTGTGTTCCACAGAAGAATTAAATTTATACAGGGATCTGTTTCCCAAAATCATCGTTAGCTTTTGTTGTACAGGAAATGCACCCCAGATTTAGAACGACACAAGAGAATTTTTGTGAATGTTTGTAATTTTGCGGTGACTGTTCTTAAAAAAACAAACAATGAAATAGGCAGCATACACTACTGTAACTTAATTCATGTTTCTTTAAGGATATTGATGAGGAGATTGAAGCAGAATACAACATCCTGAAAGCTCTCTCAGACCATTCCAATGTCGTCAAGTTCTTTGGGATGTTCTTCAAAAAGGATGTCAAGAATGGTGACCAACTATGGCTTGTACTGGAGGTACACTGTAGTTTTATTTTCTGTTGCTGTTTGTTGAAGCATAACATGCATGTGCTAATGTGTTTGTAAACTAGGGCAATTGTAAAACCCCACCCACTCAAAGCCATATGTATTTGGCTGATGCTTGTATCCAAAATGACATAAAGTGTATTCATATATTTCATCATTATGTGTGTTCCTTGGGAACTGAACCCATCATGCTCTGTGATACATGTGTTTGTCTTGTTCTTCATGCAGTCATGTTTCACACCGAGATATAAAGCTGTACTGTGGAAATAAGATAAGATGGGTATAAGAGACTTGTCTCAGCAGGAGTGGACATTGTTTATCAGGTACAGGGCAGCAATGGATGCCAACCCTGTCTTCTGCTGCCCTGGGCAACAGTGTCCCCCTGCACCTAACAATGGGGGTCACTTCCCGTATTACACTATAATCATATATTGATGAGTAATGCCCATTAGTTAAGTCTCTATGTGGCAATTACAGTAAGAAGTAATTTTTCAAAAAGCCCATAATCGTGTTCAACTCTCTGACGTAGTTACAGTAATAATTACACTGTACAGGAATCTAATGTATGTTCTATACCTTATTAATCTGTATTATCTCATTTTTGTTATTACAAAAAAATCGAATCAAACTTTTTACATTTTTAGCTACTACTATGGCTTTAAATAAATCCATGGTATTATAATGAATCCGGAAAACCATGATATGGGTGGGATGGCTCCTTTGGTACTTGAGTATCAGTATTGGAGATGATGGTATTGGAGAATGTAAGGCAACTGGTCTAGTGATCTTTTTAAGCCCTTAGAACACTATATGCTATAATAATGGAAATTTTTACCCATTACATAACCTTTGACATTAACCATCACATAACCATAACCTTTAAAATTATGCCAAACATGAAAATGAAAACTCAATGACATCACGCTGTATGTTGCAGATACTGTATATGTTCAATGATTTCCATTGATCTGAATGTAGAGGGAGGGAGGAGAGTGAGAGGAAAGGGGGGAAGGCAAAGGTTAAATTCAGGGTATAAAGTCTTTAAGTTGATGATTGGCTTGGGTGGTATGAAAACATTTCAAGAAACAATTTGAGTTGTCAATGAAGTGGTAAATTAAACGGTTTTTAGTTTTAAAAAATGGTGTTGTATCTTTGAAAAGCCTTTTATTTCCTTTATTTGCCCTTTATTTCACATTCTTCAGATGTCCTTCACATTGTAGACATTTACAAATGTTCTGGGTATCACAATAGAAGCAGTGGAGCTCAACCTGTTCTTAGCAGAATTTGTTAGAATTGCTGCTGTTCTGTGAGGTATTACACTGTGCTAAACATCTCCCATATTTATCATCATGCTCTGATGATCAGTGCAAATAGACTTTTCTGAAAATGTTAAGTTGTCTCTGCTGACTTCAGAGAACCTCAAAGAAAAAAGTCTCATGATGTTATGTGACGTGCGGGTTTCCGAAGCAAGGAGCAAAACAACGGAGTAATCCAAATACTTCTTTTTAATAAGAAAAATATCCAAAACGATAGAATGAGCAAAACCAGGAGTCAGACAAGGAACAAGGAACACCAGACTTAACATCACATACTGTAACGTAGACCGGACAAAGAACACTGGAAAGAAACCAACTTAAATAGCAAACTAATTAAAGACAGGTGGAGGTGATTAAATGTAACAAGGACAGGAAAACCAAAAATAGGGCATAACCAAGGGGGGAAACCAAATGAACAGTTCACGGGGGACGTATCATTACTCCCCCCCTCACAGAAGGCGTGACCTCGCGCCAAAGAGGACTGGAGGGGGGCAGACACAGTCTCGGAGGTGGCTTCAGCGGAGGTCAGACTCCCAGGAGGAGGACACACAGGGACCAGGGTGGAGCCGGTGAAGGAAGGAGCCATGGAGGAGACAGGAGGGAATGAAGACGGGAGGAGTCAGGAGAAACCCACAGGGACCAGGAGGGGTCTGAAGCAGGAGGAGCCAGTAGGGACCCAGGCCACAGCCATGGTGGTAGCCCACGGAGGACTCGATGGTGGGAGGAGCCATGGAGGAGGAAGGACTGAAGACTCCAGGGGACGAGCCAACGGAGGCAGAGCAGGTGAAGGTGGAGCCCGAGGAGGAGACAGAGAGCCAATGAGCCGAGGTGACATCGAGGTTCCGGAGAGCCAAGGCGGCCAAGGCGGAGGAGATGTCACCAGCAACCGAGGTGAAGACAGGGATCCGGAAGGCCACGGTGGAGCCGGTGCGACCGAGGATGGAGGAGGAGCCGGAGGGAAGGAGGAGCCTGACAGAGGCGGTGGAGAAGGGGGATGGTCGACGACAGACCAAGGCGGGGCCGGAGAATGAGGAAGCCCGGTGGAGCTAGGGAGAGGCCCATACATTGCAGCAGACCGGAGGATCCAAGAGAGAGAGGGTGGGTGGTAGATCTTAAACAGGCACAATTATATCTGAATAAAAGTCTATAGGGTCCGGAGTGGGGCTGGCATTCGCCGCGACGATCTCGATCATTATAGGCAATACGCAGGATGCCAGCACCCACTCGATAGAAGTTAGGAGGCTCTCTTGAGGACCATGACCTGATAGCTGTGCTATCGTGGCCACGCTGAGTCCAGCACAGAAAAAATTGCATAGGCTGCGATCCGGAAGGACCAAAAAAACTCCAAAAGCAAAGCGAAGTCACTCGTATGGTCCTCGAGAGAGCGTTCCCCCTTCTCCAGCAGGAGGAGGAGAACTGATGGGTCGTTCATGGTGGGGGGAAACAAAACACTGGGGAAAAACGAAAAAACAAACGCAGTTTAAAAAAAATAAACCGTTACTGTTTTGGTCCGGTCTTCTGTTGCGTGGTGTGCAGGTTTCCATAGCAAGGAGCAAAACAACAGAGTAATCCAAATACTTCTTTTTAATAAGAGAGATATCCAAAACGATACAAAGAGCAAAACCAGGAGTCAGACAAGGAACACACAACTTAACATCACATAAACTTCACGGGGGACGTAACACATGATTAAATGTCATGAATTTAATTTAGTCTGTTAGTGTATTTTGTCTGGCTTTTGTCAAGCACAGTGTCAATAATGTTACCTTAGGGGCTTTATTCTTCTCTGGAGTAGCTGAATTGCTTTCTTGAATTGTGTTCAATACATTAGACCTGTCTGGAGAGATGAACTTATGTTTATTTGGTGGATACTTTACCTCAGTCTTAAGATGCGGGGCATTATTTAGCAGGTCCCACAGTTCTGTAACTTTATGGTATACCAACAGCACTACAGTTCCAAGAGGACAATAGACTCTTTAAGACGTATTTATGACGTGCTCATTAATAATAAATAATAATATACAGTTGCTTTATTGATGTCAGATACCACAAGTCCACAGTCTAGCAAACTCGTCAGAAATAGGAATCAAGTACAACAACAATAACAAAAATTGTTTTAATAATCTGCAGTAGTGAAGTATTAGTGAAGTATTTCACCAAGGTTAAAACATATAAATGTCATTGCATTATAAAAAAGCAATTTTTAAACAAACATTTCACAAAGTTATACAACAGTAGATATACTGTTATAATGCAGGCAAATGTTTTCTATTTTCTGTGTGTATCTGTTAAACATTAGTGGAACATAGTTCATAGTTAATGTGCTGAACTACACTTGTAGTTAATCTACTAGGACTCCTGTGTGAACTTAATAACTTCATACATCCACTAAAAATTACCTCAACATCAGTTAGTTAAAACCAATTTTGGTTTGTTCTGAAAAGTTAGTTCTAAAAAAAAAGCTGCAGCACACTGCTGTCCCATTCCTCTCCTGGAGGACCGCAGCCTATATTTGATTAGGGTTAAAAGTAAACTTTTCAGCATGGTCCTCCAGGTACAGAACCGAATAGGCAGCCTAGCATCATTCGTTTGTATTATATTGCCATGATATACAGACAGTTGTAGCTGTGGCCTAAATCCACATACTTTTTGTAGCCACTGTAGCCAACATTAAAGCAGGTTTACAAAGGGTTTCGAGATTTTGCATATTTCAATCGAGTTGGAAATGTATTTTTGCTTAAAACCATGTTTACCACATGGTTACCAGAAATTATAAAAGCAATTTTCTTCTCTGCCAGAGTTCCTCCAGCTGCATTTACAGGAATGATCTTTTTCTTGCTCTTTTTCCCTAAAGAGCTTTGCATTTCTGTATGCAAACTCCTGCATGTAAAATCCACACTCAGGAATCCAAACATGAAAGCTAATCCTCAACCTGGAATTACTAGTCCAGCTTTCAAGATGTCAGCTGGAGGGGTTAAATTGCCATGGTTACAGTCATCCCCCCCAACTGTAATTTTCTGTATTTCAGTAAGATTCAGCAAGACGGCTCCTTCACTTTGCGTGACCCCCTGATTACTGAGAAGACTAGCACAAATTGCGTGCTCCACTTTACTGGCTGCTCATCAGACCCATTGCTTGTTCTGCTTCCCTTTTGTGTTGTGGGTTCTAATTATGGGTATAATGGGAACTGGAGTCTTTCATCTGCACTTGCCGGTTCCTCGCCATATTAGGACCCTGAATTTCCTCTGTTATATTAAAACTTCAAAGATATCGGAAATGATCTCTATTCAGTCTCATGAAAGTTGGCTTGTAGGGTCCAGCTGATCACTAATAGCTGGGATAGGACTACAATCTACCTGAAATTTATAAAAATCTACTTGAATAGATTTTTATCAATTGCAGGAAAATAGTAATAAATGGTTCCCTTTGCATTTGATGGAGTTATTAATTGTTTTCAATTTAATAACATCTTATATGATATCTTTTATTTTAGGTATTAAATAAATTTGGTATATCTAATTAGCCTACGTTTATTAAAGTTGATTGTTAACTCTATCTCTGCAATTACCAAGAGTCAAAGGCTATAAAGTTTCATTAGCACAAAGAAAATTAATGGGTAATTATGGTAACCTGGGTTTATATTCTCCCACACTAAACCACGTCCACAGTGTGTGACTCATTGCTGACTGTATCTACAACAAAAAGCAGCTGGGACATTCTGCTAAACTTCTTCTATTTTTGGAAAATAGAAAAATAATGGGTCATTCTAATTGCAACATATTGTTTTGAACAATTCTTTCCAAATGCACTTTACATGTTGTGGTTAAAACAACAGATCAGACTGTGCATTTTCATGCTGTGTAATTCTACTCGTTTACTTAATATTTACTTAACGTTTACTTAATATTGTCAATTGCTAGCTTTGGGTTTTGGTGTTGTTTCCTGCATTAAATGACTTGTTAGCTTTACCTTTGAAACAAAGCCCTTTTCCAACCATGTTTAATGTGTGTTAATGTCTAGCTAGTGGCCATCATTAATTCACAATAAGGTTTAAAATGCCATTGTTTGTCACAGTTGTTTTATGAAACGGTGAAAGAAAGCAGACACCTAGCTTATCATATCAGTGTAAATGATAAGGTGGCCCGAACAAAAGAGTTGCCTTTTCTAGAAGAAACACACACACAGCATACACACACATTAGGTTTATTGTGCTTTTTGGGGACTTTCCATAGACATAATGACTTTTATACTGTACAAACTGTATATTATATTCCCTCATCCTACCCCTAAACCTCACAGAAACCTTTTTGCATTTTTACATTTTCAAAAATAGCATAATTTAGTATGTTTAATAATCAATTTCGCATGTGGGGACCGCTGGCTGGTCTCCACAATGTAGGTGTGTGTGACTTTTACCATTCCTGTGGGAAAATTTGGTCCTCACAATGGTAGATAAACAAGAACATTCCAATCAAATCAAATATTAAACATCAGGTTTTGATCCAGATGTTACTAGCATCCACTGAAAATTTTCCATATACCTACAGCTTTGGAGCATGGAACATGATCCAGACTGACAGTAGGAGTTAAAGAAGGATGGAAGAATTAGGCTTTAGCGGAACTTGCGGAATTATGTTGATGACTCATCATATACTGACAGTAATAACACGGCCTTTACAGACTCAAGATTATCCACAGTTATATGTATATGGTCTAAAAACCTTAAAACAAAATTAATATGAGGAAGATTCTGAGTAATTTTTTGGACTTGGACCTAAATCTAAAATAACAGTTAAACAAAACAGAGAATTATGTAAAGCGGGGGCTGCGGGGGGCTGAGGGGACCCCAAACACTAACGCATCAACACTCTTTAATCCCCCACGTAATACTTAAGTTGCTCTCTGTAAGATACATGTCACACTCTCTCTGTCTGCCTGTTTCACAGTGCGATCTGGGTATTATGCGGTTGTAACATCACAAGGACGGCTTTGCTCTCTGACACATGGAGGAGCTTTTGTTTGTCCACACTTTTAAAGGCAGGAAGTGCAGGAAGTGACATTTTCTTCATTTAAAGAAAATGTTAATGACTGAAGATCTGATGTGTGTGATTTCACTGCTGTTGCCACATGAGTCATATCAAATTTAGACCATTGACAGTTTCCTTTAAAGTTGTGAATGGTGTGTTTTATTTTTGAAAAAGTGTAAAACTCCAAAGCATTTATTGAGGTGCTTTCTTTAAAAGCTGAAGTGTGTAATTTATGTGCCACTAGCAGAGCAATAGTTAAATAATTAGGCTGAAAATGCGAGTGGTGCATGCCTCACGGTTCACCTTTATGATGCTGGGGTGTTGAACATGGTCGCCATGGTGTTTTTTCCACCCATTTCATCACAGACAAGGCAAAAATCACAAGCTGAATCACTTAAAAAATATTAACATCTTATCTCAGCAGAAAGTTTTAAGATGTTAGTGGTGCAGAACGAGTTAACACATCATAGGACCAGGTTTACTAGCAGCTTGCACCAGCACAAACCCTCTTTTGGCTAAAAGGCGTTATTGCATATGCATTTGTAGGAATTTTCTTTCAGAGGCAAATTTTATTGGAGGAGAGTATTTAAATGATTTAATATGGTTTGTGCTTATCATTTTACTGGTATTTGCCCAATTATTTAATGGCCACAAAAGCATGTCTTGAATCGTTTCACTAATTTGCACATTTACCAAGAGCCATAGTAATAGTATTCTTTGTAAGCACCACTAATAATTTTTTTCACAAATTGATTAGATTGTGAAAAGTGGATGCTCTATAGCAGAATTCAGTCAGATGAGTGTGAGTTTGCATGAATTCTCCCCTTTTGAAACACCTGCACTTTTGAGAAGGGTCTTAGAGGCCAATGTCAGGTTCAATATATCACATCTAATGGGTCTTTTTAAAAGGTTTTTGTTAACCAGTGCTTAAATAATATGCTAACTATTGGTATGATTTAGAAAGACTGCATACATACAACAATAACCTAAAACAATGGGTAAACAGGTGACGTCTACAGATAAGGAAAGTCATACATATGTATGACTTTGTGTTCCTGTAGCTCAGAATGCTCAACTGGTAGAGCATTGTGTTAGCAGTGCAAAGGTTGTGGGTTCGATCCCAGGGAACGCAAATACTGATAAAAATGTATACCTTGAATTTACTGTAAGTCGCTTTGGATAAAAGCGTCTGCAAAATGAATAAATGTAATGTAAATGTAGATAACTCTATCACATAGCTTCATTGACTTTTGTAAACAGTGGACAAATGTGAAGGCCTATTTCGATGCCAAAGGCCCCTGTGGGCACAATAATAATAATATTTCAAAAAAGGGCTTGAATGTGTGGGAATACTCCACTCCCATTAAACATACCTTATTGTTCAAGTATCCACATTTCACCTTTCCTGCTCAACCAATGACGAATGACCCCTTACTTTGACAAATGACCACTGAGCCATCGAGAACAGATTTTTGTTAACAGCACTTATCAAGAGCTTGGACATCCAGAATCAATTACATTGAATGCTGTTTGCCCTTTCTTGTGGGGGTTATTATATAAGAGGAAACTAGGTACAGTGACAAGGGCAAACAGCATGTACTAATGTCCCAGATACAATTTAGAGAAATAGAGAGAAGGAAAGATAATCTATATTTCTTTTATGATGAAAGTGTTAAAATAAAAATTGACATTAATTACTCCCCTCTGACCCAAATGACTGTCTTCACAACAGGCAGAATGCTAGAGACACTTTGTGGAAAAATAGCAGCATTAACATTTTTCCTTTGGTGTTTTCAATGTTGAAATACTGTCTTCTTTCCTAGTACAGAAGCAAATATATTAAATACATTTTTTGACGGTTGTTTGAACAATGCAACCACTTTGTAATGGTCTGGCAACCAACCACAACATCCTAAAAAGTGGCAGTGCCTCTTGCACAAGCAAGCAGAACTCACATTTTCTTTCGAACAAGAAAAGTGTCACTGAAGCTAGACACTTCACCTTCAAAACTGTTCAGTTTGGTAGACATTTGAGCTTAATGCATAATTATGCAAATAGCCTAAAAAACGCTAAACACCCACCCTCTCAACACAGCTTACAAGGGTTGCTTCTCGAAATAGAAGTATATTTTAGAATGTAAATGCCCTTTCACTACATAAAGTGTTGTGACTCACTGATGATCACTTTGAAGTGTACAGTGTTCTGCCAGCGGGCAGAATCAAGCAGATTGTTTTCAAAGATTTGTAATAGGTTGGATTAATAATGTTAAGGCCAGTTTGCTGTTATTTACTTCACTGGTTTGGGGTGTTTATCTTGGACTGTAAGGTGCACAACTGCGTCTCAATCTGTCTCTTTTTTTTATCAGAATTGTACATTATAGATTTTGAGATATTGTGAATAAAAGACTGTCAAAGCATTCATTCAGACATTTTGTCCTATTACAATAGCAGAGGGTCCAAGATAGTCGTGTTTGCCTTTGATCGATTTAAATGGCTCTAAATAAGAGGGTATTGCTGTTGCCTTAGCAACATGCAAGACAATTTTATGTAATTTCAGGACAGCATGTTTGTGATAAAAGAACTATTTTCACCTTCATGTCCTCTGACTGCAGACAAGTGTTCAGCGTCGATCGTAAACACGACATCAGCCTTCTGTTAGTTTTACAATATACTGTTGCTGTAGATCCTCAGAGACAGAAATTATGTTATATTTTGCGAAACTTCCAACTGACTGCAAGGGAAATTGCATTTTAAATATGTCTCCATGGGCTATTTAAATACATCTTTAACATCTTTGTACATTACAACAGCCCCATCTTTTGAGCATGATGAAATTCTAATGTAGAATTTTTTTTTTAAATAAATTCTAAGTT
>JAZGTK010009838.1:0-16899 GCA_036877625.1 Ambastaia sidthimunki | reverse complement strand
GGTGAAATGAAGTGTGGGACAAAAGATCAATAGCTCTGTTTGTGAATCATCATCCCAAGAGGTTCAGGGAGAGAAACACCTTCGTGACATCAAGGTCCTGCATCGGTCGTCTGTTCCTCTCTCTCTCTGCCATGCATTTAATCTACAGTGAAGGTTAAATCCACAGCAGATGCAGAGGAGAGAAGATCTGTTCTCCAGGCTGCGGCTCTTGACACGTAGCAGATAAAATGATCCGGATCTTGTCGTGTCGCCAGCTGCCAGCGGTGTTGAAAGCACGCCATGAATGTTAAATGACAGAGCTGGGGACAAATATAATAAATGCTCCCAACAGGTCAGTAAGATTTCAGGCATTCTGGTTTAATATCGAAATATCCTTTGTGTGATAACAAGCAAATGCTCTGGGAACTGATAGCAGAACATCATGTTACTCATGTTTTTTAGCGGGAGAACTGCAAGGCCTTTTGCAATCCTAACAGAGGAAGAGTAAGTTAACGGAATAAACAGAAGATTAAAATAACATAAATGTTGATATACTTTATCTTTTCTGAAAGCTTGTCGCTAACCATGTCAAGTTTCTTTACGGCTCGTCATCTCAACCATTGTGGACCGAATGTTAATTAGCTTGGAGTCATTTGAATAATTTATGCTTCTCAATTATTGTGACATCCACCATGATTTACTTCTGACTGAACATCTCCTGTCAAACCAGCCCCAATCATCCAGATACATTCATCTGGAAACGCTTCACTAATCTTGCGTTTCAAGATTGGCCGAATGTGCCTAAAAATTCTACAACATGAAGAAAATCAACTTGGCAAAACAACAATTTGGCATGAATGGAAAATAAGACAGAAAAATAAAGTTGCCATTTGGCTCACCAGATGCATGTTACACACTTGAATGCTCACATTTTTCCTCTAATTAAACTGACTAAGTTTATGTGAACATATGCAAAATGCAGCCCATTGTGAGCGGATGCAGCCGGCTGCTAATATGTTGGGCGATTAGCGCGCACTACAGGTGTGCTAGCTAACTGAGGGGATAGCATGCAGCGCTTGGCTACATTCTTCTCTTGGTCTGCCCACTTATTCCACTATGCTAGTCCATTCACCCCAGTCTCATCCATCTGCTCTGGCATCAGTGGCTAAATTAGCCGCTTAATGTTGCGTATTTGTTTAACTAACTGGCAAGTAATTAATAGCCTAAAATGCTGCAATCTCTCAGTCTGAAAAGTTTTAGCTACCTCTGAAACAATAGCGTTTAAATATTATTTTATTACTATTAAATTGTATTTGTATTGTCATGTTATGTACATTTCCATACAGATTACACAGTGAAATATCAACATTTTCAGCATCTACATAAATATAAACTTTTTGTATGAACAATTCAAGTAACGTACAATTGTTACAAAAACTTTAGGGTTCATAGAATATTAAAGTTTGTTTTATTGTATTTATAATTAGATTGATGTATAATTAATGTGAGCGGTGTAACACACACAAACCAGTTCATGAATGAAACACTTTGTGCATTTGAATTGTGAACATTAAAAATACTTAATACTTATAAATAAAATAAACTGTTAAAAAAGAAACTGTTTGGCAAAGATGGTAAAGAAAGAGAGAAAGATCAAAAGCATATTTCCAGAGGTGGAGGCATCGATTGGTGTAGTTTCCTGACTGTCAGGGTTTGGAATGCAGAGCTGGCTGGAATAACTCCCTCTTCTCTTCTGTAAAGAAACTTCCAGTAAGGAGGAAACTGCTGAATTAGCGGCATATTAAACCTTGACACTAATGACTGTGTTCAGAGGTTGTTTTTTATAAATATTTGATGCATCATCATCTGTGGAATGGGGTGGGGGGTGGGCATAGGAAGTGGGGGACTGAGCAAGAGGGAATGATATTGGGGAGAGGGAGAGAGAGAGAGAGAGAGAGAGAGATAAAGTGTGATATAAAGACACAACAGTGCACCAGTGTGGGTTCTGCAGCAGCTGTAGGATGAGTCCTACTGGTATCATTACTGTCTAATCAGAGAGGATTCTGGGAATGCGACATCTTTTCTGACAGGTCGTGTCAGGGGCTGTGGATCCAGCAGGACTAACTGTGCTGCAGGTCAGCAGAACACACCAGACCAGAGCTTATATACAGTACAGTACCTGCTTTAACGTGCTGACAGAATATAGTGACAAAGATACTGACGTTTCATACTGTACTAGTTTTCCCTGAAGAGGTCAGATGCATTTAACCAACTTACTTTGTGATTTATTGTGTATGAATCTAATTTGTCTTATTTTTCTTACACACACAAAAAATTATGGAGCAAATTATATGGATTTGCCTAGAACAGGTATCTTCTAAGAAATTTAATCCTGTCTGAAAACGAATGTGAATGTGTATATAACATTTTCACAACACTTCTCATTTATTCTGTTCTTTGTTGAATACCGTAACCATATAACAATATCAGTTATGATCCTCACCTTAATTAATGAATTCCTTTAACAATATACATACATTATATTTATATCACTTAAGTATTATTTCAATGAGTTTGTTAATGCATCTCTCCAAAACACTCATCCAGCATCCCATAATACCAAGTACCAGACAACAGACCAAATCAACAGGTCTGATGTTAATAATTCCAAGTCAAAAGTTGTTTAGGAAAGTCTGAATAGTGCTTAATTCAGAACAATTTCATCTGACACTTCAAACAGTGCTTGTAGACACAGTTATTAATCTGAGCAAATGAAAAGATATCTTCCAAAATCAGAAGGTCACAGAGGTTTGTCCTCCAGCTTTATCTACAGTGCCTAAAACACAGAACGCTCTTTTTCTCATGCATGTTTCTAAATTGTCATTTAATGGGAACAAGCAACAGATTATATACATTAACAGAAAAACTAAATGTCAGTTAATGGTAATACTCCAGTTTCAATGTTACCGGCATCTAATTTTAAATGTGACAAAAATACAATAAGCGCACAGAGTGTAATGAATACTTATCCCGTCACAATAATCCTTGCCGATTTTATCCTTGTAAATTACCGAGAGAGACATCCGATTCTGTGGGAAATTCTAATCCGTATTGATCCAGTCAGATCACCGATAAGAAATAAGATAAATATTCTTATTAAAGGAAAAGCCCCAGGCAATTACTAGCATGATGGTAGGAAGTGAGGGAACGAGTAAAAGAAAGAGAGAGAGAAGGAATAATCAGTTTATGTAACCTTGCAAGTGTGACAGTGACCTGTGAATATTGTTATAGAGCTAGTCTTTCTAAATGCAGGTACTCAACTCACTAAATGCAGCTTAAACAAAAACATACGTGACCCTCGGAGATCAAGTCCAACTTGAAAGAACTTTTCCTCAGCCATTTTAAAAGAGAAGAAAGTGTCTTTTTATGACGGGTAGTTTGAACTGCGTTAGCTTGCATAATTTAGGGTTAATGAGACAACAGCTCAGCACGAATATGAAATCTCATCTCGTCTCTCATCTCTGCTACTGGAGTGACTGTGGGCGTTCATTAAAAAGAGATCGGCCTGAACGCTTTAATGATTTGGGAAAGCATTAGGATTTCAGAGCACTACTACATCATACTGCCTCCATTCTCCCACTCAAAGAGGAGCTGCGGAGTCTTTTAAAAACCTCCCCCAAAAACTGAATTGTCACGGACTCACAATTAGTTCCGTGTTTGTAAGATCATGCAAATGAGCATTGACTCAATATTATCTTCAAGGTTATGTAATATTAAGGTTATGTTATATGGTCACAACAAATTTACCTGTGACTCTGAACTAAAAATAACATGATTTCTGGGTTATTACATTAAGTTTTCTTAAATATGGTCATAAATTATAAAATGGCTTTCAGGAGCAGGCCAAACTTGATTGGCATTGAATCAAATTTAGATTAGAAAGAACAAACCATTTACATCCATATGATAGTAAATCCACACACAACAGGACCCAAAACCCAGTTTGTACCTATTTGTAGAAGAATCATCTGGATTCATTCAGATTTACCCAATAGAAAGTATTTGTAAAAAGACCATCATATTTAATTTCTTTTATTAAAAGTAGTTTGCTTCAGTATTTTATCATGCTTTATAAAAGTCTATATTGCAAAAGACTTGTTGATAAACATCTCAGTATTTTTACTGTAAGTTCCTTCTGGTGGTCAGTATATGTATAATGATGATGTGTGTTTGGAAAAAGTTCCAGAAAGTTCCAGGTCTGTAAGTCTGTTGAATTGTCTGTGATATTCCATCTGTGTGTGGACAGATTCTTCATAAGACATTATCATCAGCATAATATGATATGAATCTGCTTGCTGAGAGCTGTCAGCCTCAAAACCATTTATGTTTCTAAAATTCAACCTTCTGTGAAACAGCACATAAAAGCTTTTCTTTATTTGACTACTCAGCAGTAAGTGTTTCTGTAGCACAACTGCTGTAACAATGCTAGCAACACTAAGATCATGGGTTTGAGTCCCAGGGAACACAAAAAACATTATACGTTTTTTTGTTGATTAAAGCATCTGAAAAATGCATAAATGTAATATTCATAAATGCAAATGTTAAGATTTTAGTATAGGGAGATTTATTGCATTATGTTAATTATGGACATAAGAATAGGCCAGAAACGGTCATAAATTAATATTGCATGTCCATCTGGCTTTGGTTCTGTGGTATTGAATCTATTAAATGCACAGCTGAAACTTGATTGGATTGAACATTTAAAGGGACAGATGACCCAAAAAAATTATCATATCTGTCTTTATTTACCCTTATTAACCTGGATGACATTCTTTTTTGCTTTTGTGCTCCAAAGAAGAAAGTCATGTAGGTTTCTAAAAGTAATTTAGTCTCTCTGTTACTCTATTGACATGGAGGTGTGTTCTAACCCCTTTTCTGTTCCCTCAACCCAACCCATTTTCAATCACGTGCTCCCATTTCCGCAATGGACTGCTGGATAAATGTGCGCAGACGGGAGTCTCATTTTGCACAGCGAGTGAAAGAAATGGGCCTCTCAACAAAAAATGAAAAAGCTCTGCTCGTCCCAGTGAATAAGTCTCCTTTAAAATGCAATCAAAGTGATGACAGATATTTTAGCAGGAGGGAAATATTCGTCTCAGATGATCAGACAGTTATTCTGCTCTCATTGGCCCTGCTTGACCTGTGCAATAGAGAATTTCCCAACTGGAAATGTCTGTTTTATGTAGTGGAGGTAAGTAATGAGAACGTTTAGAGAAGATCTATCTGAGAACCACAAATCACAAATCAACTGCAAGGTTATGAGATGCACTTGTTTGACACGGCAGCTGGGTTACAGTGGAAAGTCTTTTTCTGTAACAGTCTTATACTTTGTTCTCAAAACAGCACTTAATATTGATAACGAATGCCCACTTTCAACACATATGTGTCTCATCTGCTTTGGGAAAGTTTCATTCGTTGGTGTAAAAAGAGGTTTTCTGCAGTAAATCTTTGCCTTAAGCATAAGTAGTTGCAGTTGTTACCTTTTCAGAAACACACTTTCTGCTGTGACCAGGCAGGATTTATTCCAATCCCAGAATGCACCACTGGGCACCAGGTGTTAGCAGGCGTGAGAGTAGCTTAAAACAACATTCATTCTATTAGCGTACACCCTCTAGACTAAACAAAACAAACAAGTTCACAAATTCATTCTCTCTTTTCCCTGCATACACACGCACACATCAGAGTGCAAAACAGTGGGGAGTTCCCGACTTGGCCGAGGATGCCAGCCTTCATCATCCTCAGAGTTTGTGGAGAGGTGTCGCGCTGTGTATGTAGCCTTCATCACCTCATTACCAATTTGCTTCATCAGATGGTCCAAACCACAGCTGACAGCCCACTCACTCTTCCTCTCCACACGTCTAACTCGCTCGCTACACCGTGTCGCACTATGAGTTATTTTATCCCAATGGCTTTTGACATGCACAAGCTTTATATATTCACCTTGAATTGAGGGGTAGATTCCTCATTCTTTTTAATAAAGTATTCTTTATAATATTGCACTATTAGCTTACTTTTATATACAACACAGTTCAGATATCTGAATTGTTGCAGTATAATAGTTAAAAATCATCGACCACTTTAAAAATTAATGTGCATCCATCGAAGCACACAAGACATGGAAAGTTCTCCGATCATGCTGGGATTACATGAATCAGCAGGTTTACACAAACTTGCAAACCTCAAGTGCATGCATTAATGCATAAGGAGAAACTTTGAAATGCATGTTCATTTTTATGCATGTTGCATGGTTATGTACATTTTGTATTACATGTACAAAAAGGTCAAATACAAAAAATCTTTGAGACATGTCACAGTACCTGAAGCTGTTAGCTGTTCATATTTACAGTAATGACGCTATTAGTTAATAAAATACTATTAGTACATAACATAACAAAACAGCTAAATCTCTGCATACTATCAAGCTGTATTTCTGCACCCATCTGATCTGAATTCATCACAGTGCAGTGAGTTATTTTTCAGTGCGCTGTGTTGTGTGTAAGCGTGTGTTTGTCATCCACACACCTGTTCCAAACTCCACCAGGATGCTACAAGATCTCATTATCAGGCTGTTTTAAACCAAACGCTCCTGCTTTCACTTCTGTTTTAATTAGAGAGGCTTTTACAGGGGTCAGATGAAATGAGCTTTTAATTAGTGTCAGCCATCAGTTGATTTCTCCTTTATTGAAGCCGTCTCTCTGGATACCTCTTTGTAGTTAATTGGATCAGAGAAGAGCTCACAAATACACATACAAATCACTGTCAAAAGTTTGCCAAAGTAGAAAGTTTGTCAAACAAAAAGAAACCAACAAATATTTGAAAAGACGGCAACGGATGACTGCCGGCGATGCGTTCGCTAAGAACCTTTGTTGCATCCTCGTTTAATTAATAAAGGGCTATTAAGAGCTCGTTGACAAAGGCGGATAATATACAGTCCCAGCTGGTGAGGGGGAGCAAATAGAATGAGAGAATGAGAGAGAGCCAAGAGGAATTTTACAATACAAATGAGGATACAGAATAGAGTTTTAGAGTCTGTAGATAGAGGTAACTAACTGATTCTAACTCTCTGAGACATGATAAGGTGAAAGCGAAGATTGTTGACAGCTTTAGTTTAGTTTTTCGATTATAGGAGATGGAAAAGCTTACTGGTTGGATGATGAACTCACACGGGGCTTCCAACACGCAAAATGCAATGAATATGAGCAACAGGATATGATGTCATGGTCTAGGGATGCTGATTTTAATAATAAATTACAAATACCAATTAATGATAATTAAAAATGTCAAACAATTCCAGATAATTTATAACTGGGTACACAGGGAAACACTCAAATGTAAATGGAAGAAATTGAAAAAACATGAGCACATCTTATCAAACAGCTATGAGCACTAAATGCATATGATTGACAGGTGACTGTGTAAAGCATCAGAAAGGCAAAGCAAAGGGGAATGTGACTGTATGAATTCAGGGTCAGGCAGGACACTGAGAAAGTAAAAGAAAGCAAATACGAGAACTGCTATTGCTATTTCAATCTGACAGGGTCAAAACTCATTAGAAATGTAATTGCAAATGGACTTTGCTCTTCTATTTGAAATTTGTCAGACACTTTGCGTTTACGATAAAATAAAATATAAACACAAATTTGCTTTTCCACGTGGATTGTCGCAAATCATGCTCGCACAAATAGATAACACAATTGCAATACATTTTGCAATTCCTTTTGAATATACTCTACAATACACTTCAATAACAGAAGGACATGTAGAAAATAAAGGGACACATAGAAGCGCCAAGACTCTATTTTAATGTCAGAAAAACAACCTGAAAACTAAATTCCAAAATAAGGAATCAAGGTATCTTACTATTGCAACTTTTTCCTTTTTTATCCATCCGCTCACAGCTCAATTCTTTGTTAAGCAGACACAGAGTGTTATTTAAATCGATCTTTAAGTGTCGTAATTACAAAATCCCTGCCTGCAATTCTATAAGAGGGAAATGGATTTTTCTGCCCATCTGTGCTATATGACCATGAGCCCTGAATATAAAGCACTAACTAGATAACAAAATCAACCACCTGAGAGCGCTTTCGGCCAACAGTTTCTCTTCAGCTTTGTTATAAAATCATATCCGTCGTTGTCTTTTATGGTTTGATGCAATAATGGTCCACAGAAATCCATGAGACAAGCCTCTTTGTGAAGTTTTAGAGCAAAAGAAGGCAGTTCTTTCTACTGCTCCGTCTCCTAAATCTCAAGGACAGTAAAAGGTCACCAAACTGGCAGATTTATTCCTCAGGCAGGTTTTCTAGAAACTTTTACCTGACCTTGTAAAGTACTGCACTTTCCTCTTTAAAAACAAATGTAGCACTTGCCTTAATTTTACCCAGGAACACAATCTTGGGCGTCACCATAGAGAAAAGTTTTCTTTTAAATGTCCATTGCGGACACTATGAAACATAGAACTTGCAATTCATCAGAGTGGCCCATGACTGACAGCTCAGATACAATAGATGCACGGCATCTACAAGCACATTGCTTCTTTATGAACTAATACATTTGCGGCTGTTATTTCTAAACGACACGATAAATAACCAATATTCCTGAAAAGATGACTTGACCTTACTGTCCGCCGAGAAAATTGCGCTTTTCCTGAAGGGCTGGTGATCAGTTCCACGCTAAACTCAAAAGGCAGCTTCCCAAAGTGGCAATTACCGTTTTGACATCCATGCTGAAGATTTATGGAAAAAAGTGGCCACCATCGTTTCAAAACTTCAATTGAACAATTACAATGACGTGTGAAATAAATGGTCTCAAACAAGCTTTTTTTACATTAATATGCCGTTTATCTAATGACACGCGTATCGAACACCTACCAAACTCTGACAGCCGTTATTGTTGATCAGTCTAGAGTCTTATTATCTTGAATTGGTATTATCTCTCTAGAGTCAATATTATCTTAAGGATAACCTCAAATAGCTTTTAGCTCATCTATATTTATACAAGAAAGCGGGACTAATTTTGCCCATTACCTCCATCTCACACACACACACACACACACATTCAATGACCTCTGAATTATACAATGTCAGGACAAGAGAATATTTTAGCAGGACGTTAACTCCACACTCTAATCCATCAACACACTTGTATTTGACACGGTAAAGGAAGAGCTTGAAATAGGCAATTATTGAACCACCTCCTCAATTTACACCCGGCCGCTGTCGCCCGCACGACACCCATCCCCTCCAAACTTCACCTTCTAATGACACGCAACGTTGTGTGGATACGTACAGCGTGACATGTCATCACTGGTTCACTGAGAGAGAGAGAGAGAGAGAGAAAGAGAGAGAGATGTAAAGTAGAATGAAAAAATGAAAGAAGAGAAAGAGGCAGAGTGTGTCCAGGTCTTTTGCCCGAGGCACTTGATCTGGTCCGGGTGTCCTCTCGGACCACCTGACAGATAATCCATCAAATGTTCTGTCGTGCTGACAGGGATGAATTTCAGAAAACGCCCGTGCACACACATGCTTCAATAACACACACCAATTTTATAACACACACCAATTCTATAACACACACCAATTCTATAACCACACACCAATTCTATAACCACACACCAATTCTACACTACTGGCTTTAAACGTATTTTTCTTATGATACTCCAATGTCTAGGAAACTTGTAAAGCTCTAAACTCTACAAAATGTGGAAGTTAACAATCTTTCAACTTTCTTATAATGGTTATGCTAGAAGAATTGGCGGTGAACAAATACATTTTTAACTCATTTTTAAACATTCATTTATTTTGGAAAAAGCATTCATGATAACAAAAAGAAAATTATTATTTTTTATTATAATAAAGATATACATCATACAGAACTTAGGCTTGTAGCTTTTCATGCCTCTTTATGACACAGGCACATCCACACACTCTCATTAATGTCTCACATGTAGAATTCAGTAAAAACCCTTCACAAATCTTATGCGATTTTAAAACAAAAGCTGAAATACACATTTTAATGCACATGGTTATCATGGACACATTTTGACACATACGATCGATTGCTGTCAAAAAAAACCCAATAATGAATAATAAGGCATAAATC
Source organism: Ambastaia sidthimunki (assembly GCA_036877625.1). Lineage (NCBI taxonomy): Eukaryota > Metazoa > Chordata > Actinopteri > Cypriniformes > Botiidae > Ambastaia > Ambastaia sidthimunki. The sequence goes on along the minus strand of JAZGTK010009838.1, from coordinate 6,762 downwards.
CTGCAGAAAGTCAACCATACAAGGTTACCTCATCTACAGTTTTAAATCTTATAACCAGAAACAAATTCTCTCAGCCAGGTCACTCAACTTATCACACCCATACAAACACAATAAACTCAGATTGGGTCAGCGATTTTATATGGAGATTAACAAATCAATATCAAATCTGAGATATTTCACAGTTGCAATCATATGAAAAAATTAACAAGACTGTTCCACTCCGTCACATGACATTGTAATATTTTATCGTTAACTTTCAAGGTGAAACATGTTTTATATCAGCATTATTAAGGAATGCAATTAAACAATGACTTTACAATTACTTTTTTACAATTTACATTTTTTTACAATGAAGAAAAAATAATTCTGTTAAAGGAATTTAAATTTGAATAAACAGGTTCAAAGTAAGGCAATGAATATAACAGCATTAATTACTGTGCTAAGAAAAAGGATGCATATTATCTAAATCAGGAACATGTTGATACACAGATACCTCACGTTTTCAGGGACAGTCCTGTATTTAAGACTGTACTTTGACTAAGTTGGGACCTGTGAAGAGGGCCTTAAATTCATTACTGTCTCTATAGAAAACCGATGAGATGACTCTACAAGGCTGGTATGTAGCTGTGGTTCAGAAGTCAGGTGAGATGAGTGGCTTTCACCCAGTGTGTTGTGCATGTTCTCAGTGTAAATGTAGTGTGCAAGACTGTGTTACTGGTTAATGATGTAGTTTGTGTATATATGTGTGTGTGTGTGTTTACTTCCTGGCAAGAGCACCAACAGCTTTTTTGGCTGCATCATCCAGGTTACTGGCAGAGGTGATGGGCAGTCCGCTCTCAGACAGGATACGCTTTGCCTCCTGAACGTTAGTCCCTGAGCATATACACACAAAGAATACGCATATTAAACATAACTGGGATTTTAAGCTTACTCTTTCTGTCAGAGACACATGCACACTAACATACGTGGTTTACAGGGACTCTCCACAGGCGGAATGATAATTGAACTAATCATTTTTTCCATCCCTTCCCGTAACACTCACAGAACACTTGTCATTTTTTATTTTAAAAAAAACAGCATTCAAGATTTTGTTTTAAGTTGTTTGGTGTATGAGGACAGAGGAAATGTCCTCATAAACCACATTAATGTCGTTGTCCACGTCATTATCCGTATGCGTATACACCATATATATAGTACACACACACACACAAATCTTGCTAGACTTTTTAGAAAATAAAGTTTTTCTTTTCTCTGAAGGTTGTGACTGGTGAGCACTGAGTTTGGGGACACACTTGTCTCTGCAGGTTTAAAGAAGCAGTGGTGTTGAAAATGTTGTGGGATCGTTTCATTGGTTGAAAAGAGCAGGAAGTGTTCCATTGGCTGACAGGGAAATGGGGTTGATCGTTCCATTGGCTGGAAACGGGAGGGCTACTTTCCTTGGCAGGGGGAGCGTGTCTGTGCCAGCTGCAGAGGTCCTGATTGAGCACACACTGTATTATTTTACTTGGGCAGGTCTCACCATCTCTACAGTGACTAACCCTCTGACACAAGACCAGAGCCCGAATCCACCACAATAAAACAAATCAGTAAAATACTCCAGACGGGTCAAACGAATAAAGATGGATTGTGTAGAAAAAGAAACTGAGAATTTCCAGAACGAAAAAGAATGGAAGTTGTGAGATGTGTGTGTTGGAGAAAAAGAGAAAGCATGTGTCTGAGGTGAGTGTGTGTGTGTGTGTGTGTGTGTGTGTATGTGTGCAGAGAGGGAGGTGAGCAGCTGTTGATGACAGAGGGGCTGATTTCACAGGTGAGTGTGTAGCTTTAGGGAGAAAGAACATCTTCAACAGCCCATCGCTTCAGCACTCAACCCATCCACAATGTGTGTGTGTGTGTGTGTGTGTGTGTGAAAAAGCAAACCTAATTTTTTCATGAATTAAATTTTAATTTTTATTTAAGATTTCATTGAATTGAGTTTGGATTAAATTCATTTTAATAGTTATGGAAATTATGGCACAACATAATTAAGAAATGACACGAGCCAGAGTTAAACCTGTATTACTCATGAACACTACAGATTTACTTATGAGCAGTGTATAAAAAAACATTAAATGTATGTTTGTTTCAGTATATACATATAAGTGACTTGTGATATATGTCTCTCTATATGTCCATGTATAAGTGTTTCTGTACGTACACCTGTGTGTGTGTGTGTGTTGTTTTGCTGTAGTGTAATTATGACAATCCTCTTCCTCAGGACCGAGGATATTTCAATCAATAGCAGTTTTATGAGGAATTCAATTACCAGCACCACTTAACTACTGATATTTCAGCGCTTTTGTCTGTTCGCACAATAACTCAATTCTAACACGTCTTCCACATTTGGCAGCACAAAACAATCAATTATATAATTTCATTAGTGGAGGATGAGGGCGAGCGGGTGTGTGCTGGGGGTATAGAGTATCCACAGACCGTCGCTGTTTAACAATGCTGCATCGTCTGAGGATACAGAGAGCAAGGCCCAGAAATACAAACCACAGTTGTGAAAAATCTTCACTGAGTTTGTATCTTTTGTCATGCATTGATTAAATGTGTGTTAATTAACCAAATACATTTTAATTATTATATTTTAAAATCTCGTTTATTTGTATTCATACACAGAGCTATTTGTGAGCCGAAAATGTCAAGCCCATAGGTCCTATAATAATCCTGGGCCCTGTTTAGTGAGGTCCTGCTCATATACATAAGCAGATATAAGTATCTTATATCTGCCCATATAAGTGGGAGCCATTGGTAGACAAGCGGTGTATGTGATACTAATATCTCTCACACACATACGCTGGGCCTGTACCATCCACCGCCACTAGGTGCCGCTAGAGACCAACTTTACACACAGCCATGCGCTATGAATCAATATAAAACTGAAAAATCGTACGTAACAATAACTTCTGTTTAAACACACACATTTTCCTTATACATTCTCAGAACTGACAAGATATAATTATAAACATGCTTGCAAATATTTAAAGGGGGGTTTAAACAGCCTCACTGTTTTAATATCAAAGTTACTGGCATGTTTTAATGCACCAGTAAAATAATCAAAACATCAGACTGTAATGTTTTCTGTTTTTGGACACCGAAAAGTCTAGTATGAACAGTATAAACATGTACATAATAGCAGTCATTGTACACAATGCTGAAGTCTTTGTTAGAAAGGCGAGACTCATTAAGGGGGTTTGGTAAAAGATGAGGCTGTTAATATAAGTGTAAGCTGGGAAACATCCTATAGTGATCTGTCAGACCTGATCAACCACAGACAGAGAGAAAGAGAAGAAGATCGATAAGCAGCATGCTGCCCCTCACACCCAATACTGGGGTCCCTCACACCGCTATGGCTAATTCACTTTTCCAGAGAGGACAGGTGAACCTGTACGTCTGTTACTTTAAGACATTTTGGTGGAAAAGCTTTGAAATGTCTTGTGTCTGTGATTACTTTTGTACCTATATATGGAATATCTAATGTGAAAAATACAGATTCTGGTACCAAACTGTAATGATAGCTCAACAATACGAATTTTTCTGACGGTCTGACTGGACCAGTAGTTTAGTATTTATTTCCTGCCCAGTTTGTATTTGTGACATTTTCGTTCTATGAAGATCCTATCAGTGTTTAACAAATGCAAGACAAAGTGACAATGAGTGACCTGAAATCAAATCTAACTGCCCCAGGCCATCAGACAGTCCATAATGCTGACTGTGCGGAGACCTAGTAATAGTTCAATTTTCATCACTCTACTTAATGAAATGTTCTACGTATCAACAGTTTCTTCATGTCCTGTATTTAAGCCGTTATCAGAAGAACAGGGTACGGCAGGACAAACGAGGGGCAGGAAACTAATGGAGTGGAGGATGTGTCTCTCCTGGGCAAAACGACTCGGATGTTTTCTGTCAATTATCCTAATGGCCAGATGGGAGTAGGCCGAGGCCCGGTGTCACATGATCACGTAGCATTAGCATACACAGGTGAGAGGTCCTGCAGTCAACGGCAGGCTTCTGTGCACCCCTCACTGCCACTAACAACTGCTGCAGCGTGACACGCCTGCTAACCAACACGACGTGTCCTTCACACACAAACTTGAGTTTTGTTTTGTTACATGTAAAGAGTACAGCATTATTTTCAAAGTTAAATAGGCTGAAGCTGGAAGAAATGACAATCTTAGATTTAGAAAGTGTGATGTCACGCTCACCTTCAAGTCTGACCACCAGAGGAACCTTGAGCTCCAGTTCTCTGCAGGCTTTAGTGATGCCGTTAGCAATAATAGCGCAGTTGACGATCCCACCGAAGATATTTACCAAGATGGCCTCTACCTGCAACAGAAGAGGAAAACAGAATCAATAAATGTAAAAGCAATGATGTATTTAGACAAACGCCATATGTTTGTAAACTGGCACATTTTTATTAGATATAAAAGGCAGGAAACGAAACCTCAAAGGTTGCCACACAATTTAATCACATTTTGATCTTTACTGGATAAGGTTTTTTAAAAATCACATTTTTGGGGCTGAGAAACTCCCATGACCTTTAAACATTTGATTAATTCCTGACTTTTCTAGGCCTAGAAATCACAATTTCAATCATATTTTCAGGTTTTCCGTAACTATGGGAACCTCACGTCAACAAAAACCAGCTGCCAAACAGACCATCAACACGCAACAAACCTTCATAGGGCTGAATAATACATCTGAGGTGCTTGTGAAGTACAGTATTCATTTAGTCTTGAAACGAGCAGTCCATCTGAAGAGAAGCTAGACAGACATTCCAGGCCTGTATCAGCTGTGCTAACAATGTATATAACAACCACTATGCCTCAAAAGATAATAGCAAGCAATCTAACAGTAATTTCCATAAATGTGTAGTAAAGATTGAAGAGATTATGTGTGCAAACACACATGTATGCTCACGGCTGTTAGCAGCTCATGAATATTGTACTTTTAAAAGGTAAAAATCTAAATGAGTGTCATTTTATTTCAGGCAAATTAGCAAGTCAACAGATCAGATTAATTTGCCGTGTTTACTCATAATCTATGCTAATCTGTGACAGTGACTGCTGGCTCCATTCTGTGTTAATGATGTTTACGTGCATAGAGAGAAGATCAGAGAGATACTGGCAGATTCGCTTGGAAATACTCTTACCAGCCTTACTAGCTAGACACTTTCAATGGAGAGAGAGAGAGGGAGAGAGAGACAGAGAGAGAGAGCAAGAAATGCTATAGAAAGACAGCGGGCGAGAGAAGAAGAACAAAACAGAGCAAGAAACAAAGTGCAAAACTGAGTGAACAAAATGAGAGATTTTACTGATAAAGATGAAGAATTTTCTAGTCATAACATCGTAATTCATGCAAGTTGCAAATATATTTAATGAATGAATAAAGCCTTGTGAAAGAAAGACATAAGGAATGGGTGAGCAAAAGTGCTTCTTAGTCCTGGATTAAAATAAATAATCAAAGATCATCTCACAGGGTGACAGACAAAAAGTCGAAGATAGACAGAAAAAGGGTGAGAGACAGAAATAGAAACAGCTAGAGGCCGACACACAGGTAGACAAGGTTTCCACACACAGGTACATGCCCACCTGGTCGAGCTGTCAGATTTTGGTATGGGCGACAGTATCACATCTTCACATCCTGAGCTATCACATACCTAGTGTCTCATTGTCAGCTGTGATAAAAATAGATCCAAACCAAAATAAAAGAAACACATGTGACTCTGAAACTTCAGTCATCCGACCCTGAAACACATTCTGAAACTGGAACTAATACAGCTGATGGGTGAGGGGTCTGTTAGCGATTCAGACAGACTGACTGAATGGAGGTCCAGCTGTCGACACTGGGACTGGCAGTCACTAACCATGACAGGAGCATGTACACATTTCATCATCTCTACTCAACTCTAGCAGGATATAGAGAAAAATATGAGGTATAGGAACATAGAGGAGCAATAAATGACTCAAACCTTTCGACTCAAACTGAGCCTTGCATCTACGCAAACACTGTTGTGTGTCACATTAAGTGTGTGTATATGCATATATATGTCCCTTTCATTGGCTGTACTGCAGGAACACATTTTTACACACAGTGTTCGGACATCCCTGAATGCCAAATACATAAAAAACTTACAATACACGAAAAATTAGGGGTTTCTGTTTTTAAATCAATTAAAATACTGCACAATAAATTGACCTGAAAGATTGTTTGCTGTTACATGTCAAACTACATAAATAAAACACAGGCAAACAAGACAATCTAACACATCATAAGCTGTTTATTATTGACAACACACAATCCAGGGTCTAAAATAATAATGCACTACAGAAAATCCACTCACTGCCACTAGGGGACAGCACAGACCCAGAGACGCGCTCTGTACAATACAATGTGTTCAAATGCACCACTTTTGTTTAAAACTCGGCCTATGCGTTTCCTATTGACATAATGATACATGGGATATGATTTATGCTTTCTCGTGCGTAAATGCTTTGCTTTATAAAAATATGAAGCGCTTCACTCAAACTGGCAGCGAGGTTTAGAAAGAATAAGAAGAAACTCGATGAAAACTGTCAGAGACACGCGATGTTGTTTTTATATTTTGGTAAATATATTTACTGTGGATGGCAGCTCCAGGCTACCAGATACTGATGATAATATTCAGTTTGTCGTATTAACAGTGAAGCATGCTCACGCATACATCAGCATACAGCATAATAA
>JAZGTK010009837.1:0-16901 GCA_036877625.1 Ambastaia sidthimunki | reverse complement strand
GTCTCTCATAGAGAGAAAATGAATTGCGTTATTGTACAAAAGCTTAATCAATGTTTAAATGTAAAGACATTTAGAAATATAGGCACTTTACACAACTAAGGATCTTCTTGGTAAACTGTTATTTTGTAAGAAATGTAAGATCTCACATTTGCCCAAATTCACAAAATAAACACTGGGTATAATTCAAAACACACTGTGTCTTATTTAAATATGTAAATAATTTCTTGAATGCCTTAAGTGGTGCAAGCCAGAGCGATGTCACAAAAGGCAAATTTCCTCCCAGCTGTGGGAATCAAACCAATAGGTCACAACTGCCCCAGTGGCTCTTACAATGATGTAGACAGGGACACTTTACCCATGATTCAAACCCAGGGTGGCAGCCAGTTGAGAACATTGTCTGCCCCACAAACTGTCATTTAACACTTATTCTACGTTATAGACCTGTTACATTTTGTAATAATGTTTGTGTGTGCATCTTTAGCAATTCTTTAAAACAGTCAGTTTAAAAACTTGGGAATATGAATGTGTATTCTGTTGCTAAATAAAAGCTAAATTACCTAGTATTTTAAAAATTTTGCCTCCCAGTTACATTTATATCATGCTTTACGGTATATATTTTAAACTATATTTAAAGTCATAATGATCAAGTACAAATATTCACTATGCCAAATATTCACTATTCCTATATGTCAAATAAACACACAGAGTTTAGTAAAGGGAAACAGAAAGGGAAGCATGATCTCAGATTGAACACATAATTAAATGTGTTTCCATGTGCACAGAAATAGGCACACACACTTAATGTAACATTAATGTTTTCATTTCACTGCTCTCCCCAAATGCCCCATGCTGTGGTGATAGAACCATGACATCAGGTAAGCATAAGAGTCCAGCTGTCCATCTAAAGGGAGAGAAAACTTCTAAGAGCAGCAGTGACTGCCAACAACAGAGGCTTACCAGTGCAGTCCAGACCCACCAACAGCCCTGGCACAGCATGAGGCTGATCCTTGTCAAATTTATTATCCTGCAAGCCTCTGTCATAATGTCTTACTGTCACTGTAAATCATGAACAGACCCAGACAAAATCTGCAGACATTTTCTGCACTGATTTTTTGATAGTAAAATGTATGAAACAGAGCTGAGATTAGTACCCTGTCATTAGATAAAAGCATTATAAAATTAGCCCAAAAATGATTAACATGGGGGGTAGAGGTTGTGTAAATCTGGGTGAATTGGATTTTCTGAGAAATTGTGCTCTTATGAGCAGTGTTTTAACATTTAAGCAATATTTTTTATGACTGACCCATCATTGGCAGGTGTGAAAGTACATTTTGGATCATGCATTAAGGTATAAGTACCATCTTTCTTCTGTCCATAATGCAAAAAAACTAAAACTGTGTTCAAATTGTATTGTCCGCCCCTTTTTTAGTGGACCACAGGTTTAAACCCACTTAAAAGTGTTAATAAAGTATGCTTCAAGTTTGCATTGCACAGCGTAAGTAAAATAATAATTACTTGATTGTTAAGTATTAAAATCTTCAGTAACTCACAAAAATAAAATTATTGTATGCAGTGTTTTGTTGAGCCAGGGGCAGAAGTTGTCATTTTCATGCAAAACAACCCTGGCTTAATCAGTGATACACTGACTTTTGAAGTGTATTAACCAACATAAAGTAACAAAGAGTTACTGTATCAGTCCTATTGTGTTTTGTAAATGGCTCTGAAAGATAATGTCTGTTTTTTGTAACTTTTTTATTTTATACCAATAAAATCGAATGGGACTCTGAAACTCCCATAACATTTCTGTGCTGTATTGATATACCATTATATGCATTTATTAATGTATATATATTATTGCACACATTAATGTAACCTTTCCAACCAGTGTCACTATGAATATCAATGTGCCCCTGTCAATTATTTATAAAACTATTCTAACCTAAACTACATAGAACTAAATGCAACACTTTAGGTAAATGGTGATACAAATAATGTATATTAATTAGTTTTCGTTAAAAAATCATCTCCATGTTTCCATGATTTCTTCTGTCTCTCACCCATATTTTTTTTTAACAATTTTAAAACTTTGTATCTAAGCACTTAATGATTGTCTCATTAGAACGTATTGCTTCATACTTAATTTGTAAATCACTTAGGTTAAAAGCGAAATGCTTAAATGTATATATAGTTCTCCTCAAGTCTCATAAGTGTGGATTTTTAAGTTTTAAACACAACATACTGTAATTTTTCATGGCCAAGCGTCAATAAAATTAATTTTTAAATAGCAGCTGTCAATACCAGCACATCATTAAAACCTTCAGCTTTGGGACAAGGTGATATTACCATGACATTACCTGTCAACTGCTATAGCAACCAAGGTGAACACAGAAGCTGACACCGAGATACCCTGGACCATCCCACTCATTTTGCACACCATGCTTCCAAATGGCCAGCCTGTGTAGGGGAGAAGGGTCATATACTAAGAATAATCAAAACAACAGAGACAGATTGGATTAGACACACATTAAAGAGATTAATGTGTTTAAAAAAAACATGTGACATAAAAATGTTTATGAAAGCGTGTCTCGTTATTTATGCACTTTTTACCTCTTATGCCATTTAAAAGTGACTCACATTATTATGACTTACATTATTGTGTGCCTTTTAATATTACTCAAGCAGTTAATAGCAATTTACTTCTACCTTTCCATCCGTGTCACTCAAAGTGCAATGTAACATTTTGGTTTATGTACATGAATGCAAATTTCCATGTTGACTAAATCCTGTCTCATATTAGACCAGGGCTACTTTTGGTTGCAAAACAGGACTACTTCATAGGCTGCAAAACAACATTTTAAGTAAGACCAAAAGGTTAATAGGTTAATAATGATGAATACCAAGCAGTTCGTTAAACCGTTTTGCCCTTAAAACCTGACCGAAATTAGCTACAGTACAATCAATGCACAGCTCTGTGGCCCAGAGGAGCAAGATTCCATCACATTTGCCTTGGTAATACAGCTTCAACTACAGTTTCTATCACAGTTACCATCTGGTGGGATTTAATGTGTTTTGTGTATGGCTGAAGGTAGGGCTGGGCATTATATATAGAATTTCGATTTCGTTATTGGCTCCAAACGTCTACAAAAACAGTGATATTGACCAAAAATGATTATTATTAAAATAATTTTACCATATTACGTTCTGCTATTTTGTCATGTGTTCCGAATGACACGCACACTTCTGCCGCTACGTAGGAGATGATGTAAGCATGAGACTATTTTTACATGCTGTCCTATGTTTATTCATGTTAACTTTGGACAAAACGTGCATTTTAAGACAGGGAGATGATGATTTACTCGCGATTCGTTGCGGCTGTGTTGAGTCTGCAGGCACGCGCTATTCGCTCACGCTATAAAGAGCAACACAGCATTTAATGTTTACATTTCGGGATTAAAATAATATAATTTGGAAGCCGATACTATCTTCACAAGCTTTGTTAGAATAAGATCAGCACGACACAGGTGACGGAGAGCACGCCGATGAGACTTGTGAGAGACTTGTCAGAGACTTGTGAAATTACATTCTAAAATAAAGACAGACTGTTTGAACTGGTGATCTGATCGGTGATAATTTGATCTGAGATGAAGCAAATAAATTTGTGCGGGTATTTCTCGCATTATAAAAGTTAAACTTGCCGGAATGGTGTAAATTATGCTCAATCCCGCGCCGAAATTCAAGCCCTGCTATCTTATATGGGACATTTTAGTATTTACTTATTCAGTTGTTTTAAGTGAAAGGAAGGGATAAAGGAAAATTTCACGTTCGCTGTTTTTTAAAAGCAATAAATGCAATATTTCCAAAGTCAATGAGTAATCGTGTTAAATAATAGTGATTTCGATATTGACCAAAATAATCATGATTGTTTTTTTCTCCATAATTGAGCAGCCGTAGCTGGAAGTAAATTGGCTTAATATCTCTTCCCCTTAATAGGGAAAGGCTTCATATCTCACTGAGGGGGTGTTGAATGTATTTCTGTGTGTAGGGACCAGACTTCATTTGCATGTTGTATGATAGTGACTCTAGGAAACAAGAGACACTTGTAATACCTTTGGTCCTTGGGTGACTAATATGATACTGAATTTTAAACAGAGTTTATGACCTTCTTTAGTGCTTTCTCATGAATTTTTCTCATGAAAGCACAAGATGCAGTTTCAAGATGCCCAATAACGTTTCCATTGGTTGTAATTAAGTTTAGTTTATTTCTTCATAAATCTTAGGATTGCAGTAAATTAGACAATCTGGGATGTCACAATTGCATCCCACAATTGTGCGTATTCACAGAGAGTGTATTCACAGAAACAGGCAATGTCACATAGAAAACTGAGGTCTAATTAATTCCATGGAAACATGTGAAGTATGTGTACATATCACAGTAACCACAGGAAGCGCAGGAAGTGAAGCGATGGTGGGGGGGTGTTTGGGGGGTAATAAAAAAAGACATCCCTTACAAATCAAACCGAGGTTTAATCGTGTTACATAACATAACACTGTCTATCAATAATTAACACCCTAAAACCATAAGAAACGGTTAAGAAAACCAGTGAATAACATGAAATGTATTCTTTTTATTATTATTTATTTAAACAATGTTGATGTCATGCAGCCTGTTATGATTGACATCTACCGTAATTGTTTTGTTTACCAAAATACTGTTTTGGAAGATTTTTAAACCTGTCTGATGACTGTTGTCAATTTCTAACAACAACACAACCCCAGAAGGGACCTGGTTAACTTTCCAAGTAGTATTCCTCCTCACTGTATTTAGAGAAAAAATAAAATAATTGGTTCACGTATACTTAAACACAAGACTACACCTTGAATTTTTCAATATAAATTAGAGATTTTAAAGGAAATAAAGCCTGTTTTAGCAATTTCCCCATGTTCACAGATGACATTGATATGATAATTTTTGGATCATGGATTATGCTCCTGAAGGGTCACATCACAACAGAGTGTGACAGCCCCGAAGTTAAGTGAAGCCGATAAACATTTCAGTGAAAATGTGTCATTTTAACACAGCATATGCAGGTTTCTGCTCTGGAATGTAGCCTGTCACTGGTGGCAATCACACATTTACACTGTGCTCAGCTGACCGCAACCACTTTTGTGTTGTTACTTTAATATGCCCTTTAAAGTATAATGAGCTCTAATTTTGTTTCTATAGAAAAATGTCCTGTTACATAACAGTATGCATCTAATAAAGTCTTAATAGCATGGCCTCATGAATTCTTACAAACACACTTGTTTCTCTGGTTTAAACAATGACATTGAAAATAAAAAATGCTATATTATGCTAATGTTAAATAAGCCTTCAGGGAACTACAGTAGTTGTTTTCTCTGGTCAGGATGTCCCGAAGGAGATCCACAAATGTCAGTTTAATAGTCAGGCATGCAAAGAAAAAATTTACCTCAATCTGGTTAAACACTAACTGAGGTGCATAAAAATGCAAGGAATTATACCTGCAGTCTCTGCCATTGCACTGACCTGTGATAATGTTGTCAAGAAGAGTTGTTGGCATGCAGAAAATCCCAACAAGAAGGTCACTGATGGCAAGATTGAGGATAAAGAGGTTGGTGACGGTTCGCATGTTTTTGCTCCGTAAGACTATGAAGCACACCACTCCATTTCCAACCATGCAGACCAAGAATATGAGCAGGTATGACACTATGAAGATTGCTGCTACTGATGGCTGATGCAGATAATATCCAACATATGTGATGTTGTTCGGATGCGAGATGAATTTACCGGAGCCATTAGAAAAAGTCCAGTTATCATCATCCACAATGGTAATGTTTGCGTCCAGAGTTTCATTCATTTTAGATCTGAGGATAAGAGAATAGCATTGAGAGAATAGCATTGAGAGACATTATTCTCAATGTTCTTTCTCCTCGCCGGTCAATACCAACCAATTTGTCTTTGTCTTTATCTTTCCTTTCCCTCTCTCTGAGTCATTCAAGCCTATCTGCTACAAATTCTTATCTTCTAATTTGTGACTGCAAGCTGTGCAAATAATTGTGCATATTGTAAACGGTTAAAGACTGATTGATTAAAGACAAACTCCCTACCATTAGCCTACTTATAATGTGGAAAATACTTACATAGATCTTCAAACTGCAAACGTCATTCCTCTCTGTAATCAGTCCTTAATGACAAGAAAGCGGAAACGGTACATTTGCTGATATCTGACTCAAGCTAGGTAGACTGTATCACTTGGCTTCAAAGGTTGTTCTAGGTTGTTCAGTTAGCGTTCTGGAGGTCTCATTTATCTAAACTCGCATTCACATAAATCATCAAGTACTCCTGTGTGGCATGTTGCTAAAGTGAAGTTTTCTTTTCATTATAAAAAAATCATCATACATTTTTACAGTTATGCTCACAGGTGCACATAATTCAAATCGGTTTAAAACAAGCAGACGATTCTAACTGTGTCACAACTGAAATTGCATCTTTTTTTATTTTATATATTTTTTTTAAATTACAATATTTTCACAATTATGCTACTGTATGCTTACTGTAATTTGTAGCATGTTTGCGCAGGGCGACTACGTGATTTGCGAGACTTTTAAATATATGCAGATAATATAGAATAATAGTTGAACTCAGTACGTTAAAAAGCTCAATCATGTAAAAGGGCATTTCTCACGCATTGCCAGTCACAAGGTGTATGTATAACAGCTTGCAATATTAAACGTTGTATCATTAACCATTTAAAATGAATTAACTAATAATAATACAAACAGACCCAACACATTATCAACACAATGTCTTACCTTTTGTATACCCAGATTCCTTATTGTACTACCTGTTCCCAGGTAAAAAACGAACGCGCACACCTCCTTGTTCGCCGGTTCCTTCACGCAAAAACATGAGTCTTTGAAAGCTTTTATAATAAGTAACAGTTAAGAGTTTACTTACACATCAGGTAAAACTCTTGTTAAACGTATCTCATATTGCGTGCCATAATTTTAAGTTTCACGTTCAACAAGTTTTCCAAACGATTAGAAGCAGTCCGGTCCCAGATCCACACTCTCCGGCAGATACTCTCAATGAACAATGAGCAGGCATGAGGGAGGGAGAGAGTGAAAACCGCTAGTGGCGGAGTGACGATGCTCTTTTAAGCGTCACGGCGCACGCGAGGATGTACAAACCATTGCATTTTGCGATAATATTTACGCCAAGACTGATAGTTTCAGCTCCTAACAGGATATTGAAAACATCACCACCGAAAGGTAAACAGTTACGCGCGACCTAAGATGTGTTTTATTATTTTAATTTTCATTGTGACCCTTTGATTCCAGACAGACATTTAATGAAGTGACGTAATTCAGACAAATCGAATTGAATTTATTCTTAAAGTATGTTCATTATAGACTTTATAATGATTTTATCATCTGCCAGTTTGCTGTGGGTTTACTGCATATATTAAAATAGTCAAGTACGCTTTACCAATACACTCATCAATAGGGGGCATCATTCACTAAAGAGCCAAAGCTGATCTTCGCGATGAAAGAATAAAACAGGCTTTTAAAGCAGGGAGAGAAACAGACACCTCAGTAATTTGGTATAGCTCTCTCTGGAGAAATGACTGTATATTAAAATACTATCAATAGCTGCTGTAATATAATTTTCATATAGCCTTGCATTTTGTGTTTGTACATTCAGCCCTTATTATATCACTGTTTATTTACTATTTTATGCAAGTAAAGGTATCATATTGTTTAATCAAGATTCTGCTCTGTTATGTGTTCAGTACCACTCCAAAAATAGTGCTGCATTAAGCCTGCTAGACATTGGTTTTAAGTGGGCTGTAAAAGTGATGTCTGTTAGTGGGATGGTGATTCATTTAAAGGTTGGTGCATATTAGAAGAATAAAGGCAATTTTTAGTCCTATTTTTTCTGTAACCAACCAAATAGTAAGTTCTATTACAGGCATGTGTAGTGTTACACATTTTACTAGGGTCAAATACAAACAGGTGCAGATTCTGCAGAAAGATAAATTGTCTCAGGTTTTGACTTTAACGTCTGTTCTATGAGAAGGAAATGAGATGCTGAGTTGTATAAAGACACTTTGGGGAACAGCTTGACTGCATCTGAAGCAGCTAGTCGAATGCTGATTAGACTAGTCCAGTTTTAACCCGAGATGTTCTCTTTAGAGGGAACACAACTCTGCGTCATATGACGTTTTGGAAAATTTTATACCCACTACACCATAGTGTCTGTCCTAGTGTGAAACCGTATAGACCATAAGCACTTGGGACCCCAGGATAACAGGAAGATCCAGTCTATAAAACTTTACAAAGGTATGCAGAGAAGACCACCTCACTTCAGTTATTTGTGACCTTGGTTGAGAGATCTGCATTCAGGAGCTGGTCCCCCTCGGGGGTCAGACCCCAAGCTTCCACATATCCACATATCATATTATGGCAAGTAAAGTTGCATTATTGGACATCTTATTATGAGCAACCACATGTGACAAAACAGTTTAATTGTTTAATTGGCTTATTATATTTTAAAATGTTCTAAGGGCCATCTCCACAGGACTTGGCATTTATACCCTCTAGGAAACTGTATAATTTATTGAACTTCAAAAGTAATTTGATCAAGAAAGGCAAATTGACATTACTAACTGAACACCGTCAATCATCCTCTCAATGAGGGCTGGCTGAAGCAACTCAGCAGCTGAATATCTAATGCTGGATAATGATAAAATGTTTTAAACACCTCAAGTATATTTGAAGATGCATCCAATTCATCTCACACAAAATGAATGAGATTTTAATGAGGAGGAGGTGTCAACATATCGTCTCCATGTTACCACAATTATTATCCTAGAATATTGCAATATCTTGTGTGAACAATGATTCATTGAATGCAACTGGTCCCATGTAATGGCATCATGTTCTTTGCTCTTATATGACACACCATGGCTGTCAAACCCAGATTTGTGCTAAAAATAAGCAACTGCAGCATACACTGTGCTTTCTCTCTTTCTTTCTTTCTTTCTTTCTTTCTTTCTTTCTTTCGTTCTTTCTTTCTTTCTTTCTTTCTTTCTTTCTTTCTTTCTTTCTTTCTTTCTTTCTTTTCTTTAACATTTAACCAGAATAACATGAAAATACTCTTGAACCAAATCTGCATGGCCACAACATGTTATATTTTGGTCAACAGCTTTTCTAGATGATGCTTCTTGACCGCCTTGAAGTAGAATCCACCAGAGGTATTTGATGCACCTGTGCTGACTGTCTAGCCTCTTTGGAACTCTGTTAGTGCCACGTTTATTTAAATCATGTGTCAGCATGCTAATTATCAGACCTCTTTTAGAACTGAAATACTGCTAATTGGCAACTGACTCAATGAAACACTTGCAACTGCATTTAGTTTTGTGATGTAGTTTTTTCAAAGTTATACATCTGCTTTATGTGGGTTTTTTTTGTTTGTTTTTTTCAAGCCCTTTTAACTACTTTGTAAAACATATCTGTCAGATATGTTGGCAGCTCACAACATTTGTTATATATCTTTGTTTTATATATATATATATAATTGAATTCTAACAAACGTTTACATCAGCATAAGGACTGTACAGTGAGAAGTACCACTGTACAGTGTTTACCACTGTAATTAGGTGTCATTACCGTTCTCACCATTTTATTCATGTTTTCATCCCTTTGGATTTAACACCCAAAAGTTTTGGCCGTGTTTTCAAGCTGCTCTCTGAAGGAAATATATTCAGAAACAGTTTCTCAATTCAATATATTTGTATAGTGCTTTTCACAATACATATTGTTCCAAAGTAACTTTACAAAGCATTGTTCCTTTACAAAACCCATATCGAGAAGAACTCACAAACCCAGCTGAGCAGTTAGCAAAGCAGTTCACTTTTACAGATTAAGAACTGTTTTCAAACCAATGGTGACCATATCAGGGTTTATTTGAACTAATAATACCTAATATTCACTAAATTACCTTTTAAAATGGACTGAGGAGTTATTCACTGATGTGGAAAATTGTCTTTGCACCAGCCAAATTAAACTAGTATGAAACAGACTCTAGAGAAAGCAGGTTTTCTGCACACACAAACAAAAGGGTCACAGAACACAGTTGGAACTTTGGATTTGTTATTCACATTTATGTATTTGGCAGACACTATCCAAAGCAACTTACAGTGATTTAAAGTATACATTTTATCAGTACATACATTTCTTGGGAATCGAACCCACAACATTTGCACTGCTAACACAATGCTCTACCAACTGGGCTACAGGAACAAATTATGACAAAAACCAGTAATACAGGTGTATGCTGATCAATCAGTGATGCATATAGTCATTAAATAAGTCAACCTCTTTTCGAAATCACAAACACTCACAGGATAAAACATTTTGCTGCCAGGTATACTTTAAAGAAGCTGTTATGTCTTTGTTCAGTAAAAGATGCAGACTTTGGTGCCAGATCACACAGGAAACAGCTGTCACTGTTTGACATGCTTTACAATTGAATTAAATAGCGTACTTTGGACCTGGTGGCTGTGTAAAAATTGAATGGACAGAACGTTTATTTTTCACAACTTTGTTGTGAATCTTTGTTTCTGCATCAAAGTTGTCATCTGTGCATTCTTCGATAATGTATATATTCTTTTCCATTCGCTATTCTAACAGCCTTATGAGTTTCAAGGCCAAACCATTAGAATGGTAAAAGCAAACTGCACCCTAAAACGAATAATAGCCTATTGAATGTAAGGGGTCTTTGAGGGCACCCTGCTCACAAGCATACAAAAAGCCTGGTACTTCTGTAATCTCTTACATTCTTGTTTAGCAACCATAATTGACAAGAGGAAAAGACTTCTCTGTCCCATTCAATGCAACAGCTATAGATGTACTGTACAAATGTATCTGCATGTGGTTCACTTGACAGCAGTTAGCACAGAAAAGTAATTAGGTGCAGTTTTCTTAGGGCTCACACAATTTCTTAACACATGGTGGTTTTTCAGGCCAATTTAATTGGTTATGTGACTTCAACTTAATTTAAGCTTTTTAGAATTGACAGTGTTGTCTATTCCCTAGGGCTTTGATTAATGTGGACAGACAGAAAGTTGCAATTAAAGTCCTAAAATGAAAAATTTGTTTTTGAATATATGCAGAGTTTGATGTTGCGAGTTTCCCATACTGTACAAACCTTGCATACCCTACTTGAATTTATGTGTTATTAATCATTACATCATGTTGTTACTGGCTTTGCCACTTTAACAGTATGACTTAACAGAGCATTATTGTAAATGGTCAGTGTTTCCAGCTTTTCAGCAGCTAGCTAACCCTTACTTTAATTTTAAGATTCAATTCACATTTGTTTATTTGATATCTGATACTTGGAAACTAGAAATTAGAAACTAAATTCCCATAAACCATAACAAACCAGATTTAATCAAAGCAGTACAGCATCAACAATTAGAAATGGTGTGATGTGTATGTACTAAACAATACTGACCTCCACCTCTACAGCAAATGCCACTTCATATAAATTAGCCAGTGATATTATTAGCTGTTAGTTTGTGTTTGAATAGCTAAAGAAAAAAATAATATTTTCAAACTAAAATGCAAGTGTGAACACTCTGGAAACCAATGAACTACAGGAAACAACCCAGGACCAGGTTGGCAGCAAGCACAAAAATAATTAAGCCTCTTCCACCTTCAGCCTTTTGGCACTTGAAATAAAAAAAATTATATTTCTCAAGAAAGCATTCTGAGTGCTTAAAACATGCCACAAATAAAATCCAAAATATATAGTACATATAATTGAAGCACTGGCAAGCTATTACAAATGAATGAAGGATGTGGCAGAATCATAAAAGAATCTAACAGTAGCCTCAACTGGACAGATGTATGTTGTAGCAGCCTATAGTTGCAACATCCTTTTTATGCTGTCATCTGTTGTGGAGGTTACCAAAAATGCCTAAACAAATGTATGAGGAGGCCAGCTACACTACTGACCTTAACTGAGATTCACTGGCATTAGTGGCAGAGAAGAGGATGTGGCCAAAACTGAAGCCCATTACGAACATTTCATACTGTCTCACTACAACACTCTGTTCTGAAATATCTGCAGCTATTGGCTGATATCAGGCTGCATGATGACCCATCAGGGCTGCATTACTGGTACAGTAGCACACACTAACAGCAGTGTTTTTTCCTAAACTTACGTTTTACACTGACACCCATTTGCACTGCCTGCGTACGTTGTAGTGTGCACGCGGTTCTCGTGTGAGTGCGCACGCACAGAGTTAAAGAAAGAATGTTCGTGTGATTGAGACAGATGGCTGCTCTGCCGCTGATCAAATGTTCCTGTGTACTGTGTTTCTTTTCCACTTTGATTTGTAGTTTATCAGAGTGCTTTTTTTTCCTGGTTATTCCTCCCTCTTTTGCATGTGTGTGAAGAGCGTGATTATTGTGCGAACCATCTATAAAGACTCGTGGGACTACTCATTTATCTGTCGTTGGTTTTTCTTCTCGCCTCCTGTTTTTCTATTTTTCATCTGGGTAAACTTCAAGCCTCTGATAGACGTTACGTTTATTAAAAAATATGACTGCATGGTCTCATGTTGCATCCTTGCAATCTTTAATAGCTCAAAAGCTACATTGTTTATATTTAATACAGGTTGTTCCAAGAACAATTTAGAACAACATATGCTTTATATAATTCAAGATGCAGAACTGTTGCATTTGTACATCTGTCATTTTCTTTCTGAAGGCAGGAAAGAATTTCTGGAATCATGGGAATTAAAACGAGAGAGGCCAAGGGGTGTAAATAAATCTTACATGAGGTTGAGTTATTTACTAAGCCAAGGTGTCAACTTGTCTTGTCAACAACATCCCTTCTTTAAAACTGCTGTTTTGGAGGAGATACAGTAATCTAATAATCAGCCCCATAAAGCTCTGTTTCTTTGTGTCTGTATCGCTTCTTTGTTTTTCCTCACATTGTAAGTCGCGTCTGCTAAATCCCTAAATGTAATGTTATCAGGGAGAATATCCAGGTATAAAATCTTGTAAAGCATCTGTAGTTCTATGGAGGCTGTCTGGGCAGGACTCACTGGAAGCTTGTCACAAGTTTACATTTTTTTTTACTCTTTTATAAGACTAGTGTTTTTTTGTTACTTTTGTGAAATGATAAGGCATCCAGAAGAAACACATCTAGAACATTAAGTTGGTATCTTACTGTGCATGTCTGATTGTTCATGGTACTCCATCAGGCTGAAACATTAAGGAAATTACATTAATTTTACCAACCTTATTCTGAACTCCCAGCCTCACAGAACTCAATGTATTCTGTTATTTATAGACAAACCTTTTTGTTTGTGAGTTATCATTAATAAAAATATAATAAAAAGAATTTAAGATTAAAAATCTTAAAAATAATATTTGCCTATCATATATATCACATTGAAAATAGACTACAAGGCTGTAAATATAAAAAATTATCTACCAAAGAATTAGCATGGAATAATCTGTTTAACATGGTTAGGCATGTAACCGTGGTTCCCTAAGATGGGGAAATGAGACACTATGGGGAATGAAATACCCATTCTTTCATGCTGAAGGGATAAGTGACTAAATAGCAGACATAAATTTTAAAAAAATGTAATAGATTTCCCATCCCTAAGTGTATGCCAGTGGCTGCCACCAGTCTCCTCAGCTTCCCAGGAAGCTCACAACAACCTAACAGGAGCCTAACAACTCAGAGTAGCTATCCCATCAAAGCTCCAAAGAGCAGAGTCTGTAGCAGAAGCCAAGGAGGCTCAAACATAGCCTAACAATGGAAAATTGCTATTCAGCAGAGCTCTGACAGCGGAGGCCCCAAAGACAACTCTAAATAAGATGAGGACTAGCAACACCCCACATAAAAAGTAAAGCCAACAAGGCGCAGAAAAAGCCCAGCAATCTGACATATTGCCTGACATAACTGGACTCTTATGACAGAGGCCTATATGTGTTAACTAAATAAGAGGAGGTCTTACTACATCCTACACTCAAGACAACTCCCAAGGATGCTCACAGAAAGCCTAACAACTCAGGATTGCTACTGAGGCAGAGCTTGGAAAGCATAGGGCTCATAGACAACTCGTTGATGCAAGAGGCCTAGGCAGAGCTCTGTAACACCTAACTGAGCTCTAAGAACAGAGACCTTTACATAAACACTCCAAGCAAGGGGAGTCCTCACTACACCTTACACTTATTACAGCTCCTAAGGAGGCTGTGAATCCAACTTAGAATCATTATTCAAGCAGAGCTCTGGGAAACAGAGGCCACAAAGACAGTTCTCTATAGTGAGTGGCCTAGCAAATCTCTAAATCAAAGGCTGTAGCCAAGGAGGCTCACATAGACTCTAACAACCTGGAACTTCTACTTAGCCACTTGATGATTTAAAATGACTGCAAGTTGAGTTTCTGTTTAAACAAAATAAATATGACATAAGGAAATTTCTGCTTTAACTGGCATACAAAAAACAACTCCATTTATCCAAACTACAAGCCATACCTTGTGATGTGCTAATTGCATTGCAAACTGAAATGCAGAAAAATACATCACAAATGTCTAAAACCTTCATTTCTTTAGTAATTATATATGTGTTGCATGGGCACAGATGTCTATCTATAATTTTTGCCTCATCATAACATCCGCAGAACATTAGCACACAGACATTTTAACATTTACTATTATTGTTGTATGTCCCCTGCTCAGTGTAGTGAATAACAAGCAGCACAGATTATGTCACACTTTCTAATCTTGTCACATTTAATGACCTTTTCTTGTGGTTACACAACTTTTTGCCTGTTTTGTGGGTTAATGGCATCCAAAGGTGTACAGACAGGATTATACATTTATAACAGATATGATACTGTAGATGACTTTGATATGCTAATTTCAGTTAGCATATCTGACTCTAATTACTCACCAAACCAAAATCTAATGTGTGATAACAAGTGTCTATCATTGACTACAGAGTGAGATTTGTGCTGACTCTCAACCAAAGAACATTATTGATTACTTTGACTGAAACGTTATTTTGTTTCATTTTGAGAATGTTAACGATGTGCGACAGAAAAAACTGATTTCATGACACATCACTGAAAACTAAATTAACTAATGTACCTCAAAATTTTGGATTATTGGACCATTAAAGTCCTGAAATGATGGTCTGAGATGAGAATTATTGATCAATATTATAGATTCAACCCAGTGGCTCAGAGTCTTTGCAACCATAGTTACCAAGAAATGTATCTTCAACAGAAAGCAGCACGTAGGAATTTGAGGGCCGTTTGGGTAAAATTGAATTGGTCTGTTCAAAGGATCTATTTTGAAAAGATAGAGGACATTAAAAATATCTTTGGTATGTGTGACAAATCATGAACAATCAACTAAACAAAATTATCCAATCAATTCTAAATATGTTAAAGTGTTATCAGTGTTACCAGCTGAATAAACTTTCTTCATTCATAACCAAATATAAGTTGTTAATTACATCAATTATGCTCTCTCCATCATCATATCAGTTACATACACAACAGCACATCACTTCTTAACATAAGATGCAGCAATTAGTTTGCTTCCATCAAGCTCTGAGCACCTCACTCCTCAATTAAATGTGACAATGATCCTATACATAGACATTTGGCATGGTGGGCAAGAATCAGTTATTTTTAAACCAATTCTATTTTTAACACAGCTTGTTTTATCCAGATATCACCTTTACAGATTAATTGTCTGGATTATATTATGTCCAAAACATGCTTATTTTCCTCTACAAAAAAAAATTCACTCACACATGTTAATACAAAATAACACAGTGACTAACAAAGGCAGGGACACTGTTGACTTTATCAAAGAGCCATAAAATATGCTGATAAAAATAATGGAGGGAGAGAAAGCACAGACTAAATTAGAGGGAAATAATATATTTATATAAAAAAATGTTTTAAGTAGGATCTATTATACATCCCTCTTTAATTTGTTGCTCACTCAGACACCAAAAAGCATCTTCTCACACCTCAGTCTGCTTTAGCAATATGTATTTGATATGATAATATGATCCTGATGATGCTGTCATGCTCTGTGTTACCACTGGAATACTTAAAATGTATTATTTTTGATTATTTTAGAATTGTTTATTTACACAAAGTACAGATGGCATCTCCACCCACTACTCAGACAATGCTAAATTAAAATTAGCACATTACTTTTATTTACACTTTAGATGAACAGCATCCATCACAATTTGTGTTTATTTCTAACAATATGCTTTTATGAAGTCATTGATTTTGTCTAAAGACATTTATTAGGTTTGTACCAGTGCCTCCTACTTGCTAATGTATAACACTAATGGCACACAGTGTATTTGCTTTCCCAGGTAAACTGAAAGGTTGCTGTATCTAAACGGGTCTCAGAGTATTTTTAAACAACCCTGTGTGAAAAATACAGGACAGATGCTCAAGGTCATTGGTCTTACTCGATGGTTGTTTGCTTACACATGCTCACAGTTTTACATGCTTCAGCTTGTTTAATATGTTTAATATGATTTCTGATACATGCTTTTGAAGCTTCTGTTGAGTTCAATAAATATCACAGCAACAGTATCATATCTGAGAGTAAAATAATGATTCATTTAGACCTACACAAGGTTTTCTGCCTTAATTGCTTGACACTGTTTTATTTTAAATCCTCTTCGATCTACTGGATTAATAGTAATACAAAATAGAGATTATATCTTATCATGGATCACTTAAAGATAATTTATACCAAAAGGCAAAATAACACCAGGGAGTCAACAGCACTTCAGGAGAGTGAAAGACTAAAAC